>VMDO01005373.1:0-112535 GCA_007922755.1 Pedetes capensis | reverse complement strand
AGAGAAAAGGAAAGAAAGAGAGAGAGAGAGAGGAAGAGAAAGGAAGAAAGAGAGAAAGGAAGGGAGGGAAGGAAGGAGGGAGGGAGAGAGAGAAAGAGAAAGGAAGAAAGAAAGAAAGAAAGAAAGAAAGAAGAAGAGAAGAGAAGAGAAGAGAAGAGAAGAGAAGAGAAGAGAAGAGAGAAGAGAAAGAAAAGTGAAGAACAGGAAGAAAGTCTCTGCCCTGGAAAGATCTATAGGTAATTTATTTTTTGGTCATTATTTTTTATTGGAAACTGAACAGGATGGGAGAGACACAGAGACAGCATGGAGATGAAGAGAGGGTCAAGGAAATGAAAGGGACATCATGATATTTGCTAGTAAGAAACCTGGGAAGGAGAGAAGTTGGAGGAGGAGGATGGTAGGAAGTATCCTACAGGTTGGCTGTGACACAGGAGCAGTGTTTGATTAATGGATTTCTGTGTACAAAGCTCACACAGTATCTCACATGGAAGTAAGCCACAGAAAACACTGGGTGCTTTGCCAGAGGTTATGGGTGAGAGAAAAGATGACCATAAAGAAACAGCAAAAGGACAGTGTTTTAGATGGTAGAAAGTATAAAATCTCCACACTCCAACTTCCTCTTATAACCAAGATTGGCTATAATGTTTGTCATATACATAAATATCAAAGAATGATCCTGGTCATGTATATAAATGGGAAATGATTCAAATTGTGTACCTAACATAGTGTTTTAGAGAATTTTTTTCATGAAAAAGTACAAAATGAAATTCAGAATCTTTGAAGAGACCTATGCAAGTGAAACTCCTGAGCCCTAAACTTAGTTCCACTGGGTATCCACTTCTGATTGTTATGTATACTTTAAGAATGATCAAAACAGAAACCAGAATGTACTATGTGATCTGTAAACTCTCCCCTCTGCATCTATGTACCTTGGATACTGTTTCCTGTCCATAGGACTCTAGCTCATCTTTTACAACAATTTTATGTTTGCTCCAATATTCATTATATATATACTAAATGTTTCAATTATTTCTACAGTTTTATTTTTCTCCCTGGAGAATTTATTAATTCAGTGTTTGTTGAAATGGTATATTGTTGTGATATTTGTCATTTTCAGTTTTGACAGGGATAAAAAATGGAGAGGTGGGAAGAGAGAACAAAGCACACCATTCTGTTCTCATTTCTGGATGCTGGTCCCATTTCTGTTTATTCTTCCTCCTGCCCACTTCCCCTGGACTGTCATCACCCATTCTGGCTGTTTGCAAAGAGTGGGAAACATCAGTGATCAGATTTAGCCAGAAAGCAAGATGGTGGTTTGGGAATATGCTGTAGATTTAAAAACATTTGTAACTTTATATGGCTATTTTCTTGAACATTATTTCCCAGAATCAATGACAGCAAAGTCTCAAAATATAAAACTTGAATGACAATGGCAATCTGAGGATCTGGAGTGCATTTGGCTCTTGTGATCTTAAAAAACAAAGAACATTAAAAATGAATAAAAATTTCACAAATCAAGGAATGTAGGACTCTAAAGTTCTCTTTACATATGTTTTTATTTTATTTTATTTGCAGTGCAGAGTATTGAATCCAGGGCATTGTGCATGCTAGACAAGTATTCTACCACTCAGTTACATCACCATATATATGTGTGTGTGTGTGTGTGTGTGTGTGTGTGTGGTACTGGGGGTTGAACCCAGGGCTTTGCGCTTGCATGCTCTGTAAATGCTGGATCACTGAGCTGCACTCTCAGCCCATTTTTTTACTTTTTGAGACAGGGTCTTACCAAATTACACAGACTGCCTCTGGTCCCGAGTTGCTGGGATTACAGGCATACGCCACCGTGTCTGGCTGCCTCTTTATATTCTGTGTGATGGAATTAACAATAGATAGATCTATTTTGCCTTAAGCTATACCACTGTGGTGTCCGATCCCATCAGATCTTGAAGCTAAACAGGGTCAGGCCTCATTAGTACTTGGATGGGAGACCACCTGGGAACATCAGGTGCTGTAGGCTTGGGAGAAAGTCCTGGCAACCCACTCCCCAAAATAACAATCAGCCATTGAAAACCCTATGAATATCACAGAAGTACCAACAATAGGTCTTACGCATTTTGGACATATATTCAGGAGGGACCAATCCCTGGAGAAGGACATCATGTTTGGGAGAGTGGCAGTTCAATGAAAAAAGAAAAACCTTCAACTGGATGGACTGACAGTGTCTGCAACAATGGATTTAAGCATAAACAAGACCTTGTGCCTGGCACAGAATCAGACAGTGTTTTGTTCTGCTGTACATAGAGTCATGTACATAGAGTACATGAGTCAGGCATTGACTTGATGGCACCTAACAACAACAACAAGGTCTACTTTAGTTGAACCAAAAGGCATAATCAGGTCATTTGTGATTAGAGACATTCTCTAGCAATAAGAAGCAAACTAAAAGTACTGGCAGAAAAAGAGTAAGTCCAAATCTATCACCCCAGAATAATAAATAGAGTTTTGTTTGTTTTTCTTCGTTTTCTTGCATTGGGGATCCAACCTGGGGCCTTGTGCATGCTAAGCACATGTGCTCTACCACTGAGCTATGTCTCCAGTCCCTGTTTTGGTGGTGTTAATCAGGAAAACCACTTGCTTCCTAAAATAAATCTTCATTATCATGCATGGACGACAGTGGAATATGAAGCCTAAACTCTCCTTCCAGCCTGGAGTCTCCTAATCTTTGAGACTGGGGCGTCCCTTGTCCTCCATGGGGTTAGTCATGGTTCCAGGTGCAGGAGGATCTAAGGGACTCAATGGCAGGCCCTCAGGACAAAGGCCAAGGAGACAGTAGTTCCTTTGTATTTTCTCAGCTTTGACCCCAGCTGGTCAGGAGCAGGGCTCCGGCTTCATTCAAAGTGCCCTAGTGGCTGTTTGTGGGGCTCTGGATGCATTACCCCAAAATATTTTAGGCTGAAGGGGTTTGAGAAATGGCCTTTCTCCTCTGAAGCCGGTTGTGAGACTCTCTCTGAGAAGGTGCCCAACCTATTCCCAGAGGAAAGAAACATCTTTATCTCTGAAGACACAGGAATGCTAAGAAGAATCTGAACCAACAGGCTTTGCTAAATTCCCCCTGGTTATTCCCATTAGGTCATTCCCTTTTTTCTAATCATATTCTCTGTGACTATCTACTTCTTCATCAAACCCTGCATAAAAAGTACACACGTTTACCCACTTCTTCACATTTTCATTTCCTTGTTAATGCCCCTGTGTCATATACAGCATATATTCAGTTCGTATGCTTTTCTCTTGCTGATCTGTCTCTTGTTACAGGGTCCTCCACCAGGAACCTAAGATGGAAAGGAAAGATATTTCTCTTCCCCAAGTTGCCAAGCACAGGTTTCAGTAGCCAGTCCCCATGCCTAGCCCATCACGTTCTCCAGATCCTTGAGGTCTTGGTGCTTCTGGTTTAACCCCAGTTTTTCTGGAATTAGGACACTCTGTGGATATTGTTGGTTGCTCATCCATCATCTATTCCTATTTCTTCACATATTTACCTTGATCTCATGCAGCCCAGGCATTTCGGGGAGTACTGAACCCAGCTCGAGAAGTGGGCTCTGGTGTGTTCAGGGCCAATAGCCCATTGGAGTTGCTTGGTCAGTTTCTGAATTTGGGGATTTGTACATGACCCAGGCCGTCCAATCAGTCTCTTACTTGGAATACAGTGACCAAAGTGCTCTATTTCTCATTGGCTATAAGCTAGGGCATTATTTGGCTCTCACTGCTGCTGGCAAAAATTAGCTAAATATTCAACAGTGTTTCCCCTTTTCTCCTGAGCACACACAGCTCAACTACATTTCCTGGCCTCTCTTTGAATTAGGGGCCAGGTATCTGAAATCTAGCCAATGGAATGTGAGCCAAACCCATGTCTTTCTTATCAAGGCTGACCCCTCAGGAGGGACTTTCCGCTTTCTTTGTCTTCTTGCTGAATGAAGTGAACTCCCAGGACCAAGGTAGACAGAAACACAGTGGAAGGAACTCAAGTGCCCACATGGACTTTCCAGGAACATCGGACTGAGTAGTTACTCGAAGAAACAAATTTATATTGTGATACGTTACCAAATTTTGAGGCTGATGGCCACAGTGTTGACCTTCCCTGATTAATTCATTTCCTTACCTCTTTTGTAACCTTTCCTTTTGATGATCCCATAAATCCTTTTTATTATTTGGACATATTTATGTTGTTGTTTTTGTTGCTGTTGTTGCTACTTAGAACACGATACCTAATACATGTCTTGCTCTGTACCCTGACTTCTAACTGCTCTGTGGTTTTTTGATTGTGCTGGTGACGCTCACTTGATTACATTCATTTCTGACATTCAGTGTCACCCTGCTTAGGGAGAGCAGGTCTTCTTTGGTCAATGGTTTAACTAGAAGTCATAAGTGCATTGCCTATTTTTTTTCTTTCACTAAAATAATACATTCTTTTCACTGAAACTTTCTCTCCATTTAAAGATTGAGTATAATCACCTTTGGGTCTGTGCAGCTCCTAGTTAATTACTTAATGCTTCCTAGTTATTAAAAAACCAAGCAACCAAATAGTCTAAGTAATAGCACTATGTAAGAAATAGATGTAAATTTGGGCAGGAGTACCTCATCTTTGCATTTTGGGGGCTTACATTTCTCTATGACCAGATCAAAGCTGTCACATTCCTCACTTCCGTAATTTCAGCAGTCTGAGAAGCCTAGGAGGCAAATGACAAAGGTCCAATGGGATAATAAAGTGATCTGACTTTGTCTTCTGCAGAGCATTGTCTATTTACAGCTTTAGAGGAAGCAGCCTCTTGTTTTAAGGGTTACACCTTGTCATGGTGATTTGAAGAAGTATCAAAAGTGCTCCTGGGCAAGCTGGGTTTTTTTTTCTATTTTTCTTTTCTTGGGTTTGTGGACCGAACCCAGGGCCTTGTGCGCGCTAAGTACACACTCTACCACTGAACTACACATCCAGCTGAGCTGTTTTCTTTTTGCACCCATCTTTCTTCCAACATTTTTATTGTACCACTTAAGAACACCTTCCTGTGCCACCTGCTTTATTAGTCTTGGTATGAGAAACCAATATTACAGCAATTAGCTTAGCCTGCTATTTCTGATTCCTATCTTGTCTACCCGGTTGAGAATTGTTGTGGTTGTTGTTGTTGTTAGGTGCCATGCAGTTGGTATCTGACTCATAGAAACCCTCATAGGGTTTTCAATGGCTGACTATTTTCGAGATTGCGTTGGGAGTGGATTGCCAGGTCCTTCTCCCATTTTTGCGGTGCTGGGAATTGAACTCAGAACCTCAGAGACTGCAGCGCAGCGCTCTACCAACTGAGCTAAATCCCAGCCCGCGGGTTGAGAATTGGAAGTACAAAAATGATTAAGACAAAGTCAGTCTCCTAACTCAAAGAGCTTGCTGGTTCATGAAGGAGATAAACATGTATACACTTAATTTTCATACAATGTGGGAAGTGCTTGTTGTTGTTGTTAGGTGTTGAGTAGAGTCCTACTCATAGTGACCCTATGTACAACAGACAAAACATTCCCTGACACTGTGCCATGTCCAGTACTATGTCAGTGCTTCTCTGTTACTCATAGGGTTTTCAATGGCTGATTGTTTCAGGAGTGGGCTGTGGGGTCCTTCTTCCAAGCCTACAGCACTTGGTATTCCCAGGGGGGTCTCCCATCCAAGGACAAGCCAGGCATGACCCTGCTTAGCTTTTGAGATCAAATGTCAGGGTGGTATGGCTGCAGGCGTGGGAAGTGCTAGGGCAGAGTATACATAGGATGCTGTGGGAGCAACCGAGAAGGGTTACTGAGCTCAATATGAAATTCATAAAGGATTTTAGAAGGGAAGTAAGGTGAAGCAGAACTATAAAAAGCTGAATACCATTTGAATATAAAGCATGAGACATGAAATGCTGGGATCTGATGAGTGAATTAATATATATAGGCAGGATGGCAGAAGTCAGGGAAGGTCAGTACTTAGAAGAGGCATCCAAGCATGGCTTTAAATTATTCATTCCTGTTAGAATTCAAGTTCCTTAAGTGTAGGAATCTGATCTGTCTCCTTCACTAATGTTTCTTCAATACACGAAATGATTCCTGGCATGTAAATATGACTAAGTATTTGTAGATCTGAGTTGTTGTTGTTGTTATTGTTGTTGTTGTTGTTGTTAGGTGTGTGGAACCGAGTATGAGTTAGGATCAGCTGTACATCCTTTACACATCATTTTAGCAGCTGTTAGAGGCTGGCAGGAAGACCAGTGCTGAAGCTAATGCTTCATAATGTCTATGTGAATTCAATGTGATCCCAATATGGTGATGAAAGCGGCATCAGGGCAAGGAGGGGTATTTAAGAAATGCTTGCACCATAAAATCAGCAGGAATTTGTAACTGCATGTGGGAAATGAAGGAGAGACTAGCATGACTCATTGATAAAAAATACAGGAGGAGGACCACAGTGGGAGAGAACACAGAGCAGAAGAAACCTGCATAGCTAGGAATTTAATTTTAACAAGGTCTTCCTCCCACTGCCTTGTTGTTGTTATTGCGAGGTGCTGTCGAGTTTCGAGTTGTGTCCGACTCATAGTGACCCTCATAGGGTTTTCAATGGCTGATCATTTTGAGACTGCTTCAGGAGTGGATTGCCATGTCCTTCTCCCATCCTTGCAGTCTTGGGGATTGAACCTGGGTTCTCAGAGAATGCGGAGAAGCACACTACCAACTGAGTTTAACCCTAGTCTCCCACTGCCCTAAACAGGTAATATTCATGTCACATTCACATATTCTAGTCATTCAAGTTATGCTTACATAATTTTGAAATCATATAATTTATGAGATTATAATTTAGAATATACTTATCTGTACTAAATAGTGTATGTTATTCTAAAATTGTATGATAGCTACTCTTACTAGGTTTTCCAGGATTCTTCCTCTGGTTTATATTCTCCATATTTTTGACTCCCAATTCAAAATTCTTGTTAATAATACATACAAGGGCATGTACATCAGAGAGTGCAAAAAAAAATGTATGCACATCTTGGGGAGAAAACTTTCCATTTTCCTGCTTTAAGAATGCGTTGTATGCTTGTTCTGCTCACTCCTGCCCCCATGCACATGGTTTAGCAGACTTCTGTGGGGAGCACGTGACCTGTTGGAACACCATAGCAGATGAAGCAGGACTTATTGCTGTGCAGGGCCTCCCAGATCTTCCTTTGTGCACATCACACACTTGTACCCACGTGTCTCAAACTTATCACAAATTTGTGCAACTGTTAGGTGTGTTGGAGGTTCTGTCGCATATTCACGCCTCCATTGTTGTACTTCCACAATGTTCTCAAATTTCAAATATCACTTTAAAATGGTCTTGGTTTCCCCAAATGACAACTGTTGCTTCTGCCATTTTCTTTTTCAGTCCTGTCTGTTGCATTGTGGCACTAGCATTCATTTGAGTAATGCCGTTCTTTGAGCAAACGTCCTGTGACACATTGTTACCATAATTCAACTTTGAAAAGGAATACATAGAACATCTCTTAAAATGTGTATATATTTTTGGCACAGTTTGTGTGTGTCTGTGTGTGTGCGTGCATGTGCGTGTGTGAGTGTGCATGGGTGTGGGTGTGATTTCAATCATATTGATAATATAATTCACAAAAGTACTTTTTTGAGAGAAGACACTAACTTTCTAACAGCTATAAGAAATAAAGGGCTGGGATTTAACTCAGTTGGTAGAGCACCGCTCTGCAGTCTCTAAGGTCCTGGTTTTGATTCCCAGCACCACAAAAATGGGAGGAGGACTTGGCAATCCACTCCCAAAGCAATCCCTAAACAATCAGCCATTGAAAACCCTATGAGGGTCACTATAAGGGGAGGTCTGAGTCTGACTATGAGTCAGACATGACTTGACAGCACCTAACAACAACATAGGAGATAAATCTATTTATGATTAGGATATAGGAAGAGATTGTTTTTACTTAAATGGACAATTTGGGTATACTCTTAATCCAGCATGTAAATGAGTTTATAATACTTAGTTTAGAAATAACACATTTCTTTCACCCTCCATTTAAATTTCTTTGGTTTTTACTACATGTAAATTAAGGTCTCTAACTGGCTAAAACAAGAGACAGAGCACCTTTGGATTCCTGACTTTTAAATTACATTGTATCTGGTTATATCCCAACTCTACCAGTCATCTGTTAAATTTTTGTTTCGTTAATTGTTACATTACATAAATAAGATGGACACATACAGAAATAAAAATAAGTTATAAAATGAGTGCCTGAGTTCCTCTTCCACCCAAGTTAAGAAATATCAGTTAGATTTTTAAATAATTTTCCAATCATGAAAGTAATACATCTTTGCTGTAGATATTTTGGAAAGTGTTAAAAAGGATAAGAAAGAGAAAGAAAATCACCCACAATATTATTACTCAAAAGCAACTACTATCACATTCTTATATCTTTCCCTCAAATATTTTTATACAGAAATCATATTAAAGAAATAAGTTGTACTTTGCTTTTTCCCCTTAACATAATGTTGTGGGAAAGTTATCCTTGTTCCTTGATCCCTTCTTAAGAAGAATTTAACAAGGAACAGTGACAAAACGAAAGCCAGGTGTCAGTTTGTTAAGTAGAAGAAGCAGTGAATTTATTAAGAAAAACAGGAAAGGAGAAGCTCTTAGATCACAGAGCAGACAGCAGCCAATGGCTGAAGGTAGGTCTTTTTATACATGGTTTTATGTTCATTTGGGATTCTAGATGACATTAGAGTGGAACTGGTGTAGAACTGGTTTTCTTGGGCTTTCTTGCTTAATATCAATAGGGCGTGAGCTCCATGATCTGGTCTGGTGGCTCTTTTCTGCAAGGAATCCACATGGCGAATAATAGGTTTACTGAGAGCGGTTCTCTGTGCTTTTGTTCCAGGGGGCCCATTCTTCTCTGGGGCTCATGCTGGACTGCTCTCTAACAATAGGATCATAAGTGTTTTCTTGTATAATTACTATTATGGACATCCTTTTAATAGCTATGAGATGCTCCATTGTGTGACTGTATCATAATTTTAAAGCATACCTTATTGCTGGACTTGTATGTTATTTGTAATTCTTTATTATTAAACATATTATGAGCTAGGCACCGTGATGCATGTAATCCCAACAACTAGGGAGGCTGAGGTGGGAAGATGTGAGTTCAAGGCCAGAGGCAGCTTATACAATTTAGTGAGACCCTGTCTCAAAATAAAATAAAATAAAATAAAATAAAATAAAATAGGGGATGGGGTGCAGCACAATGTGTGTTATTCTAAAATTGTATGGTAGCTATTTGTCTAGCAGGTAGGAAGCTCTAGCTAGGTTCAACCCCTAATACTGAAAAAATAAAAATAAAAAAGGCAAAAATCAAACAAAATACCCAAAATATATTGTGACACATTTCTTTTGCACACTTTTCTGTATTATGAACTACTTCCCCAGCAGTAGAATCACAAGACCAAAAGAAGTGAATATTTTGAGATCTTAATATCTCCTTCTAAGATTACTTTTCCCAAAGGGTCTAGGAACCTGTGTGTGTGTGTGTGTGTGTGTGTGTGTGTGTGTGTGTGTGTGTGTGTGTGTGTGTGTGTGTGTGTGTGTTTCCTGTTTGTTTGGGGCTGTTTTAGTGCTGGGGATCCAACTCTGGGCTTTGTGTATGGTAGGTATCCACTCTACTACTGAGCTACATCTCCAGTTCTTAATTATTGTGTTTGAGGGCACAGCTTTCATAATGCTCTTGTAATTATAGATCTAGTTATTTTCTGTATTTTAAAATGCAGGATGAATGAGATGTTGCAGATATAGCACCCGCTTCTGGCTGCTATTATTGCTGTAAGTCTGACTGATCTTTCTTCAAAGGGAATTTAACGTTTTCATCTGGCTATTTTCTTCTCCCTTTTCCCCCTTTGTTTTTAGTTTTCTTCAAATTTACTCAACTCTATCTAGGTATAGCTTTAAAACAACAACAACAACAACAACAACAACAACAACAACCCTATTCTTCTAGATATTGACTGGCCTAGTGAATCCAGAAATATCATCTTCTATTAATGCTAGAAAATTCTTAGTTATTATTTCTTCAGATATTGAATCTTCTTTATTCTCTTTCCTCATCTTCTGGGATTTTGATGTTAGATGAATGTTAGACTGACTAGAAGTTAAAGAATTATAAATTTTTAAGCATGGTAATGACATTGTGGTCATTTTGTTTTACAAATCCTTACAGTTACAAGGCATATTTTTTTAAGTACTAGGTAGTTAAACTCAGGGCCTCACACATGCTAGGCAAGGGCTTTACCACTGAGCTGCAACCCCAGCCCCCTTTCTGTTTTTATTTTGAGACAGGCTCTTGCTAAGTTATTCAGGCTACTTCTGGTCTCCAACTCATGATCTTCCTGCCTCAGCCTCTCAAGTAGCTGGGATTACAGGTGTGCCCTGTTGCACCCGGCTAAATAAAATATTATTGATTTTTATTTTTAAGGATTTATTATCATTTATTAATAAAGTACCTACAGCTGGCAATATCTCCTTTTCTGTGAAGATACTTTTTGTAAATGAATGTTAGACCTTCTCTCTGTCTCTTACAAGTCTCATTACTCTGCTTTGTATTTCTACATTTTTGGCTCCTTGTTCTAAATTCTTGCTAATATATTCTGAGCTACTTTCAGTTCCCTAATCTTCTCTTCTGCTGTATCCAATAGGCTGACAAAGATGTCCATCTATATCTATATCTGTACCGATGTTATCTATCTAGTGAGATAATTTATAATAAAGATTATTTTGTAGTTTCTTCTTTCCTGCAAATATTTTCAAGTTTGTAATAAACGTATTTAAATTTAGCAAGTAAAGTACATTTGTAATATGAGTCTAGAATTCCAATCCCTTGATGTCTGTGCCCACTTTTTCTACTATTTATTGTTTATGCTAGTTTTCTACTCCACTGCCTTGGTTTCCTGTCAGTTTAGGTATCTGTAATTGCGGGTGTGCCACTGGGCTTCCTGAGGCCTGGGAAGGATAAGCCGCCTCCTAGGTGATGCTTAGAAACCCTAATCCTTGGCACCCACTCAACCCAAAATTAAGGCTCGAGTTTCTCCAGTTTCCTCAGACTCTGTGTACTAAGAATGTAAACACAGGTGAGGACTGATCTGCGAATTTCTAAGGGATTGTTTCTCTTTTCCTTTTTTTTTTTTTTTTTTTTTTTTTCTGCTATTCTGCTCAGCTCCATGGTAGCATTTTCTAGTTTCTGTGTCATTAGTTTGGGCCAGGATTTAGCTCAGTTGGCAGAGTATTACTCTGCTCTTGTTGAGGTCCTGGGTTCAATCTCCAGCACCACAAAAATGGGAAAAGGACCTGGCAACCCACTACTGAAACAATATCAAAAACAATCAGTCATCAAAAACCCTACGAATAGCAAAGAAGCACTGACACAGTGTCGGGCATGGCACAGTGTGGGGGAGTGTTTTGTTCTGTTGTACATAAGATCACTATGAGTCAGACTGTATCCATGGCATCTAACAACAACAACAACTGGATGTCAATAAGAAGAGTGTGTTAAGTTCTTCATAACTTTTACCCTGAAGGTGTTGCAGTCTGTGTAAAGGGCTGTAGGTACAGTCTTTTAGAAATGGCCTCCCTTGCTGGACTTTGACTTCTGTCCTCACACCATAGATCTAATAACCTTGGCCACCTAGGTGTTGCCACCACTTCCTTGGGGTCATATGTAGCTTGGTGTTCCTCCTGTTCTCTATATTATTCTGAAGGTAAGTTTTATCTGAAAACTGGTCAGAGGGTCCCTAATGGTCATCTTTTTTCAGATTTTCAATTTTTAAAGGCAATATAAGTAACCTAGCCCTCTATTTCTGGGAACAAGAAGTTGCTTGCTAAAGATGTTTAGCTTTGTAATTAATGAAAGGTAAGCTAACTCAAGAGTTTTTTGAGGGATAGGAAGTGCAGCTTAGTGGTAGAGTATGTACCTACTTTGTGCAAGGCACTGAGTTTGATTGCCAGCATCAGCACCCCCCCAAAAGAGTTTTATGCTTTGGCAATCTGATGGTGAAAATATAGGTAAGCTTGGTTTTATTAAAGGATAAGTCATTTATTATTAATAGTCAATAATATATTTGATTTCAGCTTGCATCATTATGTGTAACGCTGTAGGAAATTCCCACTTAGTGAGGTCTCCCTATCTTGACACCTGATACTTGGCTGGCAAAGTGTTTTGAATAATTAGGGACACAGATGGTGGCATCTACTAGTATTTAATTATCTGACCTTAGGCTTCTATTTTCTCAAGTCAGCAATGAGAAGATTGAACTCTGACCTCCAAAATGAGGTCAATTCATTCCAAAAAGTAATCTGGTTTCTTTCAGAGCTAACAATGTGGGCTAATCATATTTCAGCTCTTTTTCATGGAGAAGGGAGAGAAGACAGGTTTATCCAGTTACTGCCTTTTTCCTCTCCTTAGTCCAAAAAAATATAAAAAGTGAAAGAGTAGCAGCATACAAACAGAAATGAAGATGATATAGAAAAATGCATTGAAAGTTTTCTTTTGCTTTATTTGGTTTTTTGTTTGTTTTTGAGACAAAAAAGTCTTGCTATGTAGCCCAGGCTGGCCTTGAACTCTCTACCCTTCTATCTCAACTTCTGGAGTGCTGGGATTACAGTCATGTGCTGCCACACCCAACTGAGATTTTAAAATCAGAGTAATTGAAGAAGGACAAATGCTCATATACTTCTCTGTACTTCTCTGGCTTACATTGTCTATGCAAAATTTTCTGGTGGCCCGAGCAGGAAAGAAAACTTAATTAGTTACTAAGTTCACATTGTCCATAAGATAATAGGAAACTAAAGCAAAGCTTTTCTAGGACTTGTTCTGAGCAAATTTTCTCCCATGGTTCTGAATTCATTTTCAAGGGGATGGAAGTTTAGGTCGGTTGAGTGCTTGCTTAGCATGCACTGAGACCTGGCGTTCGATCAGCAGCCCTGCAAAACAACAACAAACAAAACAAACAAAAATAAATAAATGACCACAAATAGCATGGCTTAGAAAAACAGAAATGTATCAGATGCAGTGGTACACAGCTATAGTCTCAGCTACTTGAGATTCCATCTCAAAAACAACAAAATAAAATAAAGAAAGAGAGGGGAAAAAAGGAATTATATTCTTTCAAGCTTAAGAGGATAGACATGTGAAATCAAGGCTCTGCCAAGTCAATTCCTCCTGGAGGCTTCAAGGGAAAATCTGTTCCAGGCCCACCCTTAGCTTTGGGGAGCAGCTGGCTGTGGTTGGTGTTCTTTAGCTTGCCGTTACATCACTTCAAACTCTGCCATCATATGACTGTCCTTTCTGTGTGTCTGTGTCTCTGTACTCAAATTTCCCCCTCCTTTCTCTTATAGAGACACCAGTCCTTAGATTTAGGACCGACCCCCAGCCAATATGACCTCATCTGAACTTATTTATATCTGCAAAGGAAATCTTCCTGTTTCCCAGTAAGGTCACAGTCACCTGTGCTGAAGGTTATGTCTTGAAAACACGCTTTGGAATGGTACAGTTCAACCCCCTACAGGACTTGTCAAAAAGCCCTGAAAGATGTAGAGGAAGAAGCCACATTGCTTCCTGAGTACCCAGTCCTCCTGTGTCCTTCTCGTCTGCCCCCATCCCCATGCTGCCTTCCTGGCTTGTTCGGGTGTCCGCCATATTCTGACAGATTGCTGTGTACTGCCCAGAGGGGGTATTAATGAATAACAATCAATCATTGGGTCCACTAGTTATTTGTACAATAAATAGAAAATATACTGTCAGCACTTACTGCGAACCAAAGTTCCCTGGAAGAATACCAGGTTTTAGAACCATGACCCCTTCATCTTGGCTGAGTCTATAAGGGTTTTGGCATGAGACTCAAGCCATTTCCAATCTCACTCTGGATTTCTCTTTGTTAACTGCCATATTTGCTTTACAGTTTCAGCTAAGGTTTTCTGTGCAGAAACTGATACATTGGAGGGTCTAGCCTAATATGCTTCTCTTCCCACTTCTAGGACCAGAGGTGAGCCTCAGTGGTTAAGTGGCTTAGAATCTGTATTACTCTGCTTTCCCTTCCTACAATAAAATACCAGGCAAGCTACTTATAAAGAAAAAAGGTTAATTTAGCTCACAGTTTTGGAGATTGAAAGTCCAAACAGCATGCTGCAAACTCTGACAGGGGTTCCCCCTTGGTGGTACCATATTGTAGCAGGAGCCTATGTGTATTTTTACATGTGTGTGGTCTCTCCAACTCTCCTTATTCCACCACCAGAATTCAATCATGACCTAATTCAAGATAATCACTTAACAAAAGCCTCACTTCTGGACACTATAGTCAGATTAAGTGTTCGCTCTCTTAATACCATTAATTTAGGGTTTTAGGTATCAAGTTTTCACATGGGTTCAAGGGAATCACCATACTCAAAGCGTAGCAGAGACAGAAGCTGTTCTAGGAGTAAGCTGGGGACCCTCAAGGTACAAGTCTGCTGTTTTGGGGCCTGGCTCGGACATAAAGTACCTGGGACATGGACTCTGCATTTGTCCATGGAGTGAAGCTTGGCTGTAGAGTGGGGCGAACCAAATGGGAAACTGTGCCATTCAGTGTGAGAGGATTTACAGCACGGGGTTGTAGCAAGAAAGGGTAGAGCCTTGTGCATGTAGGTGTGCATGCATGTGCTTCTGGGTGTGCATGTATGTGTTTAGGGGAATACTGGCACTAGCAGCAGCAAAGTGACTCCTTCCTCAAGAATTCTGGGCCAAGGACTTATGTAAGAAAGCCAAAGTGGATAGACATAAGTGGGTCTGTTTCTGAGCAAACATGAGATAATTCTAGGTGTTCCAGGAACAACTAGGATAATTTTCTTCTTAAAATTTTGAATATCATCTATTTTATCTCATTTCTTGTGGAAAATATGATATGATATCATATGATATAACAAAATATATTTAAACTACCTTAAAGCCAAGCACCATGGCACACTCCTGTAATCCCAGCTACTTGGGAGGTAGAGGCAGAAGGATTGCAAATCTGAGGTCAGAGGCAGCTTGATCAACTTATCAAGACTCTATCTCAAATAAAAAATGAAAAAGGGGCAGGGGGGCAGTGGCAGAGAACTTGCCTAGCATGCCGAGGCCCTGGGATCAACCTAAAGTACTGCAAAAAACAAAAGTAAACAAACAAACAACAAACCACCTTAAAATATAAAACTCAGGTGCATTTGTACATTTACATTGTTGTGTTACCACTACCATTGTCCATCTCAAGAACTTTTTCATGATTACAAACTGAAACTTCATCCCTATTAAATAGTAACTGTCCATTCTTCCTTACCCTCAGCCCCTGGTAACCTCTATCTTAATGGCTCTGTGAATCAGACCACTTTAGTTTCTTTTTATAAGTAGAAGTATGTAATGTTTCATACTTCTGTATGGGCTTATTTCATTTAGTATAACATTTTCAGTGTTTATCAATATTGTAGTATGAATCAGAACTTCCTTTCTTTGTATGGCTAAATAATATTCCTTGTACATGTACATATCATATTTTGTTTATCCAGTCATCCATTGTCAACTAGGAGGACTTAAATGTTGTGACTGAGGTTCTGTTGCTACACAGGTATGAAATGACAAGTTACCAGAGCTCAGACACAAATGCCAATGTGAACTTACTGACACCCATAGATTTATTATACTTATGGACTATCAGGTTATTAAATTTTTCATCTGATAAATATCTTCATTTATTTCTCTGTTAGCCTTCTGTTACTGTAAAAAATACCCAAGACAAGTCATCTTATAAAGTAAAAAGGTTTGGCTTACAATTTTGGAGGATCTGTTGCTTTTAGGCCTGTGGTGAGGCAGCACATCATGCAGTAGTAGTGTATGGTGAAAGAAGCTGCTCATTTTGTGACTAGGAAGGAAGGAGAGAGAGAGAAAGAGGAAGGCGCACCCCAGTGACCTAACATCTTTATCAAGTCCTACCTCTTACCTCCACTAACCTCCACTACCCTCCCAACAGTGTCAACATGAGGACAAAACCTTTAACACATAGGCCTTCAGGGAATGTTTCAGATTCAAACTACAGCAATGTGCATGGGTTAGGGTCAGGGTCAGCTGAGGAAATGTAACCCAGCTTGCCTAAGTCACAATGGTGCTACCTCCTCTGGCCTTGCTTGTCCCTTGGTGGCTGGGCATGTGCTTGGCCTCTGCTCAGCATGAGTGAGTGACACAGCTCCCTGAAGCCTCATAGCAGAATCAAGGGGTCATCCCACACAGCCAGAAGAAAACTAGATTGAAGCTTACCTCCATGCCAAAACATTAGAAGATCAGACTGGCAAGAAATAAGTTCTTTCTCTCTTTGTTAGAATTTGTACTTCCCTCCATGAACTAGAACCTGTTCTAGATAGAACGAATCTCATGACACTTACTTGTTCGTGTTCTATCAATAACTATATAAAATTCCTAAATATATCACTGCAGTGTGGCCTATCTGACTGATAGAATGATGGGGGTATGTGATTTGTGTGTGCAGAGGATGTAGCTAGAGGGGGTTTTGACTATAATGACAGGGTTTTATTACTCTCTCTGCAAATGAAAAGTGTGATGGAAAAGCACCAATTGTTCCAATTACTTGAGATGCTTGCTGTTAATATCCAACCACTTACTGCAATTTTATTGCCAAGTTGAAAGGAAAATGACCAGATTATTGTATAGAATTTTAAACTGAACTAATTGGCCGTTTAAACTGCTGAATAAAACAATTAAGTGGTTGAAATATGATCATTAGAAGTGATATCTGAATTTATTTAGGATGGGGTCACATCTCTGATACTCAATAAAATGCTAAATAACAAAATAAACTTTAAAATGGACACATAGAAAATACAACATAAAAGGAGAGAGAAAGGAAAACGCAACATAATCTTTTATAAATTAGTTTACTGCCATAACTAGATAGGTTAAGTCTACTTCTTGTTGTTTTTAGGGGCTGTCAAGTCGTGTTCTACTCATAGCAACCCTCATAGGGTTTTCAATGGCTAATTGTTTTGGGATTGCCACAGGAGTGGATTGCCACATCCTTCTCCCATTTTTGCAGTGCTGGGAATTGAACTTGGGACTTCAGAGATGGCAGAGCGGCACTCTACCAACTGAACTAAATCCCAGCCCTAAGTCTACTAGACGGATATAAATAGCAAGAGAAAAGCCACGAAGGAACAATTTTTTAAATTAGTTTTCTCTCCTCACCAAAACCAAAACAAAATAAACAAAACCCATTATTAGAAAACAAAATTTGGAATTATTTGGCCTAATTAGTCTATGTTCTACCAACTAACACTAGCAGCCTAGTGATGTAGTTAACTAAGGAGATGAGTTTGATTGGGCTCACCTGACCTTGTATGAATACAGGAGTGCAGGAGATCTTGAACCTGAAGGTACTTAAAACTAAAAGTTGGCAACTCATCATCAAGTTCCTGGAGTTTGTTAGGTTGAATTGCTGCAGTGCTCTGGGCACACTGTCAGAGAAGCTGGCTGGCCTACCTCTGTGAATACTGTGTACTGAGTGGGTGGACATCCTGGGAAAACCCAAGACTATCTTAGAATCACAGCATTGCAGAATACCTTCTATGTCAATAAATAGCCTGCATGTCCTTATAAATAAGCTGTTGGTGACCTATGTGCTTGTGCAAGTAGAGTATCAAAGCATAATCTCAACAGTGATATAATGTTTGGCAAGTAGTTTGTGGTGTTTAGTAACTTACAGAAGACTTGGCCATAGGGAATGATCACACCAACCTGTATGATTTTAGCAATCTAGCAATCTTGTTGGCCTGCAGCCGTACCACTGTGGCATCTGATACTGTCAGATCTCAGAAGCTAACCAGGGTTGGGCCTGGTTAGTACTTGCATGGGAGGCCATCTAGGAACATCAGGAGCTGTAGGCGTGGGAGAAGGACTGGGCAACCCACTCCCTGCAAACAATCAGCCATTGAAAACCCTATGAATAGCAGAGAAGCACTGACAATAGTGTTCGCCTGTTGTACATAGGGTCACTATGAGTCAGATACCAACTTGAGAGCACCTAACAATGATAAGTTCCCTTACATTACACCCGTCTGGTCAGAAATAGAAAAAATAACCATTTGCTGGTAATGGCAGTAGATGGTGGGGGGAAAATAGATTTCCCAAACCTCTCCTATCTATATACATTTATCTGTAAAATTCAGATAAATGATTAGTAATGTTTCATTTGTATTAAGTGAAATCTATCCTTCTTACCCTTACCGTTAAATCTCTAGTTTCTATTTCCTAGTGTACCCCTTTGGTTTTTTCTACTCTCCTTTCTACTTTCATATCTAGTGGGTACTTAAGAGCATAGTAAAATATGATAGCAAGAACTGAATGGAATTTCTCAGAGAAGAATTTCTACAAAGGGGTCTCTCACTAAACTATGATTTCTGCTCATATCCCAAACTTAGAGAACAAAGTTCACTATGAATGGTGTTTGCCAAAGGAATAAAACCAAGTGCCAATGGTATATTCATTCATTTGCTAAGAGCAGATATGGAGATGGGACCTTCCTGATACAGTCTAATAAATGATACAGTGATGGTCAAATTTGATAATCAACATGACTTTTAAAAGAGAAAAAAACCCAACCAAACAAAGAAATGCTGGGCACAGTGGCACATACTTGTAATCTTAGTACTTGGGAGGCTAAGGCAGGAGGATAACGAGGCTGAGGCAGGAGGATCAACTACACAGAGAGACCTTGTCTTAAGGAAACAATAAGAATAAGAAAAAGAAGAATAAGAATACGAAGAAGAAGAAGAAGAAGAAGAAGAAGAAGAAGAAGAAGAAGGAAAGAAAAAAAGAAAAGAAAAAGATCATGTAGTGTAAAAACACTAATATTTCATTCTACAAAAATATTTTTCCATTGTAAACCACCATACAAAACCAATAGTTTGTATGGAGAGAGAATTTTGTGACTGGGCCTTCCATGGGGAATTGATGAAACTTTGGTTACATTTTGAACTTCTACTATGGTTATTATTTACCCTAATAGAGTTTAAGAATTTGCATTATTTCCTACTCACAATTGCAGATATACTTGGCAGGACAAAAGCTAGAGGGAAGTGCCTAGTCTTTTGTTTTTTTTTTTTAATCCGCCTGTATGCTACTAGTTCATGGAGAAACTGAAAGATGCCATCAGCTTAGAACTCTGTGAGAAACCCTGCACGGAACTGTGGTTTCCAGAGAAGAGACAAGCTGCTTCCTCAGAAAAGGTGACATCACCAATCAAATTGTGAGCATTGTTAGTGGTTGTTAGGTGCCGTTGTCTGGTCCAACACATAGTGACCCTATATACAACAGATGAAACACTACCTGACACTGTGCGATGCCCAGCACTATTGTCAGTGCTTCTCTGCCATTCACAGGGTTTTCAATGTCTGATTGTTTTTTGGGAGGGGGTTGCCAAGTCCTTCTCTCAAGCCTACAGTAGCCGGTATTCCAAGGCAGTCTCCCATCCAAGGACTACCAGGCCCAACCCTGCTTAGTTTCTGAGATCTGACAGGATTGGATGCCAGAGGGCTAGAGAGAACATTGGAGTTGAGCCAAATCGAGCTCCCTTCCCAACTCTCCTATGCTCAGGAGAGATATCAGTGTTTTGCTCATGTAGTGCAGCTCTGAGGATCATGGAAATGAGTTATGTTTTGGGGAAAAGGACTCAAAAGGCTCTTTCTCACTGACCATGCCAAAAAGAGGACCTTAAATATGTGTTCCATTTGACTTTATTTTCAAATGTACTTTCAAAAACAAAAGCACATCTTCTCTAAAAATTATTTATACACAGATATTCCAATAGGTATATATGTTGTTAACAAAATAGTAATATACATGCTGTATAAGAAGAGGAAATAGCTAGTAGGATACCTATGTTGTTGTTGTCAGGTGCTGTCGAGTTGGTATCCAACTGGAAGGGGGTTGCTGAGTCCTTCTCCCAAGCCTACAGTAGGCGGTATTCCAAGGCGGTCTCCCATCCAAGTACTAACCAGGCCCAACCCTGCTTAGTTAGGTCATAGCAACCCTACCTACAACAGGCAAAACACTATTGTCAGCATGCCTCTGCTATTTATAGGGTTTTCAATGGCTGATTGCTTTTTTGGGACTGGGTTGCCAGGTCCTTCTCCCAAGCCTACCACACCTGGTGTTCCCAAGTAGTCTCCCATCCAAGTACTAACCAAGCCTGACCCTGCTTCTGAGATCTGATGGGATCAGACACCACAGTGGTATGGCTACAGACAGGAAATCTATAGGTATCCTAAAATGTTAAGGGTAATTACCTCTGTCGACTGGGAAGAGGACTGGGACTGGTGTGGGAGTCTTTACTTCCCACTTTATATATTGTATGTTTGAAAAAATGTTCCCCTGAAGTGGGTGTTATTTTTATATGATTATTTCACTGGGTACCTGATCTGCGCAGAGAGAATGTAGAAGCGGCATTAGAACAGTGTAAGAGGAGCAGTAGAAATGCCCAAATGTGTTTGGGTGAGAAAATCATTACTTCTCATGTTTGCCTCATAATGCCCTCCCTGGATTACTTTCAATTTGTTCTGGGCAGAGTCATGCATCCCTATAACCCCAGCGACACAGGAGGCAGAAGCAGGAAGATCCATGTTCAAGGACAGAGGCAGCCTGTGTATCTTAGCAAGTCCTTGTCTCAAGATAAAAAATAAAAAAGGGACGGTAGGAGTGCAGCTCAGTAGTACAGCACTTGCAAAGTATGTGTGAAACACTGGATTTAGCCCACTAGTATCAAAAAAAAAAAAAAAAAAAAAAGGTTGGCAAAGCACAGTGGCACAATCCTGTAATTCCAGTCATTTGGGAGGCAGTAGCCTCCCAAGTTTGAGGCTAGAGGCAGCCTGCGCAATTTAGCAAGATCTGGTCTCAAGATAAAAAATGAAAAATAGGCTGGGGGTGCAACTCAGTGGTAGAGTGTTTGCAAAGCATGCCTAAGTCCCTGGGTAAACCCTCAGCTAGGTTCAACCTCTCCACACTGAAAAAAAATACTTCTGATTTGTAATCAATATCTCTCTCTCTCTCCCTCTCTCTCTGTCTATCTGTCTATCTGTTTTTTGTTGTTTGATTGTGTGTTTGGTTTTATTTTGTTTCGAGGAAAGATCTCACTAGGTAGCCTAATCTGGGTTGGAACTCATGATTCTCCTGCCTCAGTCTCTCGAATGCTGAGATTAAAGGTGCCCACCACCACTCCTAGCCTGATTTGTAATCTCTTATTACAGATACATTAAGAGGCCAGTAATTAATCACCAAAAATTGCCAGTAATCAAGATGACCTTCAATGTTTTTGTTGTTAGGTGCCATGGAGTGGTATCCTACCTATAGCGACCCTCAGGGAGTTTTCAATGGCTGTTTCCGGATTGTCTTGTAAGTGTATTGTCACATCCTTCTCCCACTTATGTGGTGCTGGGAATTGAACTCAGGACCTCAGAGACTGCAGAGGAGCACTCTACCCACTGAGCTAAATCCCAGCCCTATGACCTTCAATAGGTAAAGAAGTAAATAAACTATGGTACATCCAAATGATGGAATATTATTCAGGAATAAAAATAAATAAGCTATTGAACAATGAAAAGACATGGAAGAAACTTAAATACATATTGCTAAGTGAAAGAAGCCTGCAGCTATAGCCCTGTGGCATCCGATCCCGTCAGATCTTGGAAGCTAAGCAGGGTGGGGCCTGGTTAGTACCTGGATAGGAGACCGCCTGGGAACACCAGAAGCTGTAGGCTTGGGAGAAGGACCTGGCAACCCCCTCCCAAAAATCAATCTGCCATTGAAAACCCTATGAACAGCAGAGAAGCACTGACAATAGTGTTTCCCCTGTTGTACAGAGGGTCGCTATGAGTCGGATACCGACTCGATAGCACCTAACAACAACAACAACAAGTAAAAGAAGTCAATCTGAAAAGGTTACATACTGTATGATTCCAACTATTTGACTTTCTGGAAAAGAGATAGGAAAAAGGTCAGTGGTGGCCCAGCATCAGGGGAGAAGGCAGGATGAATATGACTTAGCACAGAGGAGTTTTAGTGAAACTAAATACCATGATACTATCATGGTAATTACACGTCATTGTACATTTGTCCAAAACCATAGAATATACAACACAAAGAATGAGGCCTACTGTAATCTATGGTCTTTGTGTGGTAATGTGTCAGTGTAGTTCATCATTTACAACAAAATACTGCTCTGATGGGGCAATATTGATAATGGATGACGGAAGCTGAGAATGTATAGTCGCAGGGGATATATGAGAAATCTATTTCCACTCTTTCTATGAATTTAAACCTACTCTAAACATTAGATTACTTAAAAACTAACCATAATATATATCACTGAAAAATAGTGTTATAAAAAATGGGCATTGTGTCTGACAGGGATGAGAACCCATCTTTAGAAGAATATCAAGTCTTGCCTTTCAGGCCGAATCTAAAGGAATCTTGACTTCAACTCTGTCTAATATAATAACTTAAGATAAACTTCAAAGTAAAAAGCATGTAGTGTCTTCCCAACATCTGCTCTGAAGTACAAAATTTCAGAATAAGTGAAATAGTGTGCAATTGTATCATCTATAAGACATATTATGGGACTGGGGTTTAACTCAGTTGGTAGAATGCTTGTTCTGCAGGCTCTGAAGCCCTGGGTTCAGTCCCCAGCACTGCAAAACTGGGAGAAGGACCTGGCAACCCATTCCCAAAACAATCCTGAAAACAATTAGCCATTGGCAACCCTATGAATAGCAGAGAAGCACTGACATATTGCTGGCCTAGCCCAGTGTCAGGGAGCGTTTCGTTCTGTGGTACATAGGGACTCAGCACCTAAGAACAAGAAGACATATTATGTGTAATTATATGTGCAACCTACATTGTATGCATTGTGTCTGTATTTATACTATTAAGGATAATGTAATTGTGTAAAATAAGCATTAATTCTGAATTTCAGTTATTTCTTGCTCATCAAAGAGAAGGGTATGCTTTCAAATTTTTTCAGCTGAGTTTGCACCATGTGGAACTTAATCAGGACAACATTGTTGTCATGCAGGTTTGTCTTCACCCTCTCCTGAGCAGGCCCTAAAAGGAGATGCACACCAGTGACTAAAGAGCCTGGCTTCCTCTTGAGGTTTCCTCTCAGGTGGAGGCCTGAGCTCCTTTTGTGGTCATTGCTACGTAGGATCAGCCCATGGAGCAGGAGGGACTCTATCTCTAAACAAATACATGCCAATAGCCAGGAAGCAGATCCAGCTTTCAATGCTTCAGACACCAAGGAATGAAAACAATCTGTGCAATTCAAATAGAATGAATCCCAATGCCCCTAAGGGAAGTTCGTGTTTATTTTTAGGCTTTAAGCAGCAGATCCAGGCTTCGGGAATGGTTGACTGAGCGCCCTCGGCGGTATGTGTGTCCTACCCACTGCCAATTTAAGGCTAGAAGCTGGGACAGGGAAGGTGGGGAAATACATTGGTCCAAGTTGGGGGTGTGTTCACAGTGATCCTGAGACAGGCCCCTGGGATGTGGCTGTCGCGCCCCTCACACCTTGGTTGGAAACCCAGGGCTCTAATCAGTGCTTTCCAAGGCTATGAAGGTGTAGGGACACTCCCTGAGTGCCTAGGGAGGGACAGCGGACCACCTGGACTCCTCCCCAGGGCCCATGAAAGCCTTGACCAGCCCAAGTCCTCTGGGCTAATTGGGCAGCCACGAAAACATTCCTGTGCCTTATCTTGTAAAAACACGGCTTAGAGCGTCATCCTCCTGCCTGGAAATGCTAGTTTTTAATCTTAGTACAATATTACTGGTCACTTTAAGTTTATAGAAGTAGTGAACAGAAAAGTCCAGAGTTCCTGTATACCCTCTTCCCTTCCTGTAGTTTTTCTATTATTACCATTTTGCATTAGTGTAAATATTTGTTGCTATCGATGAACCAGTATTCATATATTAACCAAATCCATAGTATAAATTTAGGATTCATTATTTATTTCACACAGTGGTTGGGGTTTAGCTCAGTTGGTAGACCTATGCCCTGCTCTCTCTGAGGATCTGACTTTGATCCATCCCCAGCACCTTAAAAGTGGGAGAAGGACATGGCAATCCACTCCCAAAGTAATCCTGAAATAATCAGGCATTGAAAATCCTATGAGGGTTGCTATGAATGGGACCCGAGTGCTCTACCACTGAGATGCACCCCCAGCCCATTTTTTATTTTTTATTTTGAGAAAACGTCTCACTAAGTTATGCAGGCTGCCTTGGCCTCAAACTTGTGATCCTCCTGCCTCAGACTCCTGAGTTGCTTGGATTACCTGTATACACCACTGTGTCTGGGTTTGTTTGTTTGTTTGTTTGTTTTGAGACATGGTCTCACTAAGTTGCATAGCTTGCCTCTGGCCTCAGACTTGTAATCCTCCTGCCTCAGCCTCCTGTGTTACTGGGATTATAGGCATGTGCCAGGGTGCCCAGTTTCATTATTTTAATTTTTACTTCCTTGGTGACATATGATGTAAAGCATCTTCTTTTATGCTTGTCATGTCATAACTACTTCTGTTACATCTCTTTCACTATCCTGAAATGCATTTCATGGTTAATATCATTTACCTATTATCTATCTTTAAGTTGATCTATCTATCTTTAAGCCTTGAGTAAAATATAAAGAAAAAATAAACGGAAGGTGATTAACAATGACATAGGGACAGAACAAGAAGAGACATAAACAAGTGGACATATGCTGTGGTTATATGTAGAATCATCATGAAACTGACAACTACAAGTGAAGACTGATACCAGTGTCTCCTATTTGCAGGTAGGATGTTTCAAATCCGCAATGGAATTTTCTGAAATGGCAAACTGAAGCAAGCAAAACAAAGTATAATCATTCCTCTTGCACTGTAGAGGTATTCACAGAAATTCATTATATCTGAAAATGATGCAAAAGATATTTTGTGTTTGTATGTTAAATGGAGTTAAAGTCTAGGATCAGATAATCATAAATAGGGTGTTTGTTTTCTTACATAAATATCTGATATAAAAAATTCAGCAGAACTATTTTATGCTAATGCTGCTACCAAAATATTATGATAAAACACGTTACACACACACACACACACACACACACACACACACACACACACACACAATTTTGTGGAGAAAATCCAGGGCATCTTGCATGCCTGGCAAGTGCTTTACCACTGAGCTACTTCCCCAGCCCCTAAGCTACCTTTTAAATCACTGTTTTTAAAGATAAAACTCTGGTTCCATCAGAAACGTTATGTGTTTTACTCATTGTCTTGAGGTTTGACTCATTAAAGAAAAGATGGCAATGTTGACTGGCTTTGAAATCAAAAAGTGTAAACTAACCCCAATGAAAGGAGTCCCTTCCTATTGCTTGGCACCGAGGATGAGGACTGGAGGGACTCGTTAGTTCACACATAAATGAGCCAGGTCTCCAGAAGTTTTTCCAGGCGTTTTGTAACTGCAGCTGGCGCGCAGTCCAGGTGCTGCTTTAGAGGCTCAGTCATGGAGAATAACGCCAATGCTAATGCATGACTAGCGATGAGCTCAGGGAAATGGGGAGAATGAAATGGGGTGTTCCATCTTCAAGCAGCTGCCTGTCTGCCAAAGTGATGTCAATCTGGCTTGAGCACAACACCCCCTCTGCTAGGGGCCATTTGCTTGTGTGCTCACACCGTGACTCACAGGCAGATTCTACAGGCCACTTGCTAAACTGCAAAGCAGAGGTGTGTAGGGTAGGGCGATGGAGTTGGGAGGACAGAAGTGAGACAGTAATTCCCAATCCTGGCTACACACTGGGATCTCTTGAGAAGACTCAAAAAGATACTGAGGCCTGGGCCCATTCCCATGGTGTTCTCCTTTTCCCCTGGTAAATATTAGTTAGTTCTATTAGTTTTGTGTCTGTGTTTTTATGTCTTGTCATAAAAGTGATAGTGTTATTGAAAATTACTCTTAAATTTCAATTGTTTTCTCCCTCCAAATTTGTGGTAACACATCGTGTTATGAAATGGAAAACTAGGTGACTCTGCATTTGTTTCTTTATCCATCACCCCCTTCACATAATCACTCACTTACTGAAGCTCAAAGCTGCCTCTATGGTCCTATGTCCTTCTCCCTATACTTCACACTCCCCTAATCATGAACTTGCCATCACTTTTTTTTTTTTTTTTTTGGTGCTGGAGATTGAACCCAGAGCCTCAGTAAATGCTAAGCGAGCCCCACCATCACATTTTTAATGCAATGGTACTCTTCTTTCGTTTGTCCATCTTCATCCATGCACTGTGAAAGTTGTCAGAATCAAAATGGAATCAGTTTTGTTAATCTCTAACCAAAAACCTAAATAAAGCTGGAAGCTTGTGAAGGAGCAGATCCTATGTGTGTTAAGAACTATCCAGAAAAAACTCTGCCAGAACCACAACTCTGTAACATTACACAAAAAATACTTCTGCAAGTACATCTGGTTTTTTGTTTTTTGGCAGTGGGTGTCTGAACACAGTGCCTCATGCATCCTTTGCAAATGGTCTACCACTGGGCTGTACCTCCAGCTCATATTTTATTTTTTAATCTTCAGACATGGTCTCTCCAAGTTACACAGGCTGCCTCTGGCCTCGAACTCATGATTCTCCTGCTTCCACCTCCTGAGTCACTAGGAGTACAATTGTGCAGCACTGTGCCCAGTTCCTGTAACTGTTCATTTAATCTTGGAATGATGTCACCTTGTTATTGATCCTTACAGCAAAGGATTATTGTTTCAAAATATTTTATGTAATGCTCCTCATTTCACTGTTTTTTTTTTTTTTTTCAGTACTGGGGGTTCCCAGGGCCTTATGCATGTTTTGCAAGCACTGTACCACTGAGCTGCACCCCTAACCCATTTTTTCACTTTTTATTTTGAGACAGGATCTTGTTAAGCTACCCAGGCTGCCTCTGGCCTAGAACATGAAATCCCCCTGCTTCAGCCTCCCAACTCACAGGGACTACAGGCATGTGCCACTGCGCCTGGCTCTCATTTCACTTTTAAAATCTTTCCTCACCCTCAACCTTTTTGAATACTCTCATAGTTTACAATGGCACGTATATCCCCATTGCAATGCTAGGCTATTTCCAAATACATATAACTAATCTTTGAAAAATCTTCCTGTCTGTTCTTTAGTTTGACAGCAGTTAGCCTAACTTATCTATAGTGATAGCTACCCATAGTATTCTGATTTAATTGACTGAGTGTGTGGCTTCAGTATCAGTGATCTGCAAAAACTCATCAGGGGGTGGGGGTTGTAGCTCAGTAGTAGAGCATGTGCCTAGCAAGTGTGATGCCCTGGGCTCAGTCCTTAGCACTAAAAGAAAAAAAAAAAAAACCCTCATTATTCCAATATACAGTTGGGGTAGAAACAATTACCTGGTGACTGGAAATAAGGGAAGAATGAAAGTTTTCCCTTTTGCCCTTCTGATGCTTCTGTAAGGTAAATTAAATACATATGGATGATAGAAAAGAGGAAGTTTGGGCCATAATATTGTATTAGTCCTGAAATACTGATTCATTATGTGACTTTGGGCTGGTTTTTCACAAATGACACAGGGTCATGGGTAAAAGGAGGAGAGTAATAGCCCCTGCCTATGGGGGTGTGAGTTATGATAAAAATGAGCTCATATATGGAAATCACTTAGCTGATTCTTGACAGGAAGTGCTCATAACTGCTACTTTTTCATCACCACCATCATCATCACCATTCAATGAAATAAAAACATGGGATGGAGGATTCATACATAATGTTTTTGCCTCAATGAAGAAGTACACTTTTTAAGATGTAAACTATAAACCTTTTAAGATCATTTCATATTCTTGAAGGCTTTTCTTTTGAACCTAGGCTGGGAAGGCAATTTATTAGATTTTCAGTGTTCATAATTGGATCTGTCCCCAGTCTCTTTCGTCATTCCCAGTTTTGAGCTTCTGTCTTGTTAATCCTCCTCCACAAAAACCCGTACTAGGCTTTATTTATTTTATCTCAGAATATCCCATGTCTGTACTTTCTGTCCATTTATACTCTATAAATACTAACTCCAGACTTGTATAGCCAGCACTTTCTGGCCCTAAGAGCTCCACCAAATGGACTAGGACCTTTGCCTGTAATGCACGATCTACAAGGCCGGTGTAAAGTGATGAAATATTTTGTGGTATTGAGATGGAAAGAACAGGCTGTGAGAGCCAGGCTCCTAATCACTTAAGGCTTTTCCTGAGTCAGGGAGAAGAACAAGAGCAGACAAATCTGGCTGTTATTATTAAGCCTTTGGAGAGTTGTGAGCTGGGCTCAATGATGGGATGGATTCACATCCTTCAGGATTCACAGGGATTCACAAGGCCTAGGCTGGAGATAGGTCCACGTGCTGCACCAGCACCAGGGGACAAGCTGCCTCTGGGACTTCCTATCCTCCAAGCCAAATCCAAATCATAGTCTCCCAAGCATGCTGGTGTAATAAGACAAATACAAGGGACAAAGGGGAACTCGCTCTTTCATGAGAGGTAGATCTGAGTGTCTCTAATGTCCTCAAACTGTACCTGTCAGGAATCATATTTGCAAGTGACAGAATCCTACTCCAATAACTTAGGAAGGAGGACATTTTGCAGAAGGCTATCAGGAGTTGAGACTCATGCTAAGAAGTCTGGAAAGCAGACTCAGACACAGTTAAAGGAGGCTGGAAAGCAGGCAGAGCCACCAGCCACCAATACTGACACCAGTCCTCATAGCTGGACCCAAGCCCCACAGCTGTCCCCTGCTGATGCTGGCATGAGATGAGACACTGCTATGGGCATTACTGTTCTTGCCTTTCAGAGCTTGATGTTGCTCCCCAACCCCCCAGCTGCCACTGCCCACCAACAGAGGATTTCTCCACTACCCTGTTTCTTGGGATGAAGCAGTCCCCCAACCAAAGCAGCAGCTTTAAGCCAGCCATGTGAAAAAGAAAGAAATCTTCCCAATGACTGAATCTCAAAAACAGAGCCCTCACTCTATGACAGTGGTAATAAGTGTCGTTTCTTCCCACCCATGCAAAACAGCCTTTTTCCCTGGGAGATATATAGCGATGGGAGAGCTGGGTGGGAGGATAGGAGTGGAGAAGAGAAAGGAATACCCCTGGGAGCCAGCATGGCACCCATTATGGTCACCAGTGCTTCATGTCTTCCTACTGGCTTAGGACAATGTTTCTCAGTTCCAGGTCTGTGGATCCCCCAGGGATTAAGAAAGTATTCTGGCAACTGTTTCATTGTCTAGTTTTAGAAGTGACCAGTGACAAATATTTCTGCCTAATTTGCGAGCCAGTGAGTATATACCACCTGAGAATGTGAGGCAATTAGTAGAGATAGAACAGCCAATGCTACCGTCCCTCTACTAAGGCAGCCTCACATTGAGCAGAAGCATCATGAGCCTCCATGTTGTTTTTGACCCCATACACAATGGCAGACAGCTGGTGGCCATCCCAAATCCATCTTCCTCTTCTATAAATCTGTTTTACAGTAGTCTTTCTTTCTGGGTAAAATGGTAAGCTGGCTAAAGACTTTATTTTCCAGTCTTCTTTGAGGTCAGGTATGGCCATGTAGCTAAGTTCTCACCAGTGGAATATGAAAGGAAATGATGGATGAAATTTTGGCCTTAACTTTCTTACAGTGTCCTTGAAAATTTGGGTCTTACTTTCCCCAACACAATTACATTGGATTTCTACTCTCTCCTCTTCTTAGTCAGAACATGTCTACATTTGCTGCTCAACTTTGATCATGTAGATTAGTTCATAGCTATAGGTAGGGAGTCTTAATCAGGACTTTCTAAATACTCAAGGCGTTTGGGGGTATAATCCAGGTGGTCCATAAAATGGTCCATAAAATGAAAATGAATATGTGTCCATCCACACATATCTTCATGAATATAGAAAAGTGATCTATAACTTTGTGACCAGTAGAACACAGATCTTTCTTTTCATACCACATCTAGGGGTGGAAAGTATTTCAGAATATCATTTATGTTTATCACTAGTCCAAAAATATGATAGTTATTTGATCTGCTACTACATCTTTCTATTTAAGCTGGATATAGAGTAATTCCCAGATTTGCTTTATAAACATTTCAATGAATATATATCAGTGTAAGTGGTATCTTTGGTAATCCTATGTATTTTTATATGTTTAAAAAATAATTCTGAGATGGGTCCATAAGTTTTACCAGACTGTCAAGGGGCCCATGTCATAGGAAAAGTTAAGAACTCTGTCTTAAAGGATGGCAGAGCTACCAGAAAAAAGAAACCAGGTCTCAGAACAACATGTAGAATAAAGCTTCATCTTCAGTGGAACCAGACACCTAGAGATATATACAAAAGAGGGCAATAAACCCTTGTGATCTTTAAGCCATGCACTTTGTGATATTTTTGTTGTAGCAGCTTCACTAGTACTCAAACCACACACAGTGTTTTAAATGATCTTATTCTTTTTAAAAATGTATATCAATACCATTATTTAGAGATAATGTTAATAGTTACTTTTGCATCACTGTGCCCAAAATACCTGAAAGAACAATTTAAAGAAGGAAGGATTTATTCTAACTCATAGTTTCAGAGATTCCTCTCCATAGACATTGGCTCCATAGGCTCCAGGTCCATGGTGAGACAAAACATCATGGCAGCAGGAGGCTGCTCATCTCATGACAGACACGGAACAAACCAGGGACCTAGTATAACCTGCAAAGTCATGCTCCTAGTGACCTACATTCTCCAGGTAGGCCCCATGTCTTAAGAATTCCAGAACCCCCCAAAATAGTACCACTAGTTGGGGACCAAGCATTCAACACATGACCCTGTGGGGGAAATTTCATATTCAAACAATAACAGATAAGAAGAATAAAGATGTTAAAGTCCACTACTTATTGGTAATGTTAAAGCGGCAATAATTATACAAATTCATCCCAAGAAGATTATTGCAGATCCACAGTGTATTCATTTTAACAAAAGTATCACATAGCATATTGAAATACCTCTAGTACTTTGAATTGATATTAAAAGAAAGAAAACATAATGGCTGTTAAATCTAATTTGATTTTTTATTTTTATTGAGAATAAACACTATTCTATCTAAAATATGTTGTTTGTACTGAAAGACCTATATTTAGAAGCTTAAAGTAGTTCTCCTTAATTGGTCATAGATATTATAATAAATCATTTTCATTTTTAATGTGTTAAAAGCAAGAATTACAACATTAAATCTAGACATGGTGTCACATACCTGTGATCCCAGCACTTGGGCGGCTGAGGCAGGAAGATCATGAGCCCAGGCTACATAGTGAGATCCTGTCTCAAAACACACAGACACAGAAAAACAAACGACCCCCCCCAACACACATTAAATCTATACTGTAGCAGGCAATTTCAAATTTTAATCCACATTTATACAAATTTGGTCCTAAGATAAAGTAACACATAAACTGCTCTTGAATTAATTTGTTTCTAAATAGTGCTTTTACTAAATAATTTAAATCAACAGCATGTGTTATAGGCAAATGAGAAAAATCTGAATGTGTCTATATATTTTAAATATTAGTTTATATGGGGTTGGTGTTTAGCTCAGTTGGTAGAGTGCTGCTTTGCACACTCTCAGGTCCTGGGTTTGATCCCTAGCACTGCAGAAATGGGAGAAGGACTTGGTAGCCTGCTGCTGGAATAATCCCGAAAACATTTAGCCTTTGAAAACTCTATGAATAGCAGATAAGCACTGACATAGTGCCGGACATGGCATAGCATTGGGAGTGTTTTGTTCTATTGTACATAGGGTTGCTATGAGTCAGACCTGACTCTATGGCACCTAACAACAAGGATTATATAAAGTGAACTCTAATAATAGACTAAATATATTTTATGTTTGAAATTATTCCTTTTTATATGATCTGCAAAAATATTGAAATTATCTTTAAAATTTCCCCATGTATCCTAGTTGTTACGGTTTGGATCTTAAATGTCCCCCAAAAGCTCATGTTGGCTTGTTTCCCCAGCTGCTGGTGCTGCCAGGAGGTAGTGAAACCTTTAAGAGGGATGTCTAATGGAAGAGCACATTGGGAACGTGCGCTTGAAGGCGAAATTGGGACCATGGTCTCTTCCCCCGTTTTTTGCTTCCCAAAAGCCATGAGGTGAGCAGCTGTGTTCCACTCCATGCGCCTTGCCATGATGTTGTGCCTGAACACATGCCCACAAGCACTGGAGCCAGCTGACTGCTGAATGAAACCTTACCTCAGGAATTCGGCAACAGTAACGGAACACTAGCACCCTAGGCTATATGAAAAAGGGATTTGCGGATCAAATAAGGAACTAGGGTACCAAAAGGGCTGCCAACATCTTGGGAAGAAGATCTGATGGGCAGCAGAGTATCAACTTTGCCTAAAGAGAAATCTGGCCTTTGCTCCTGAGCTCCCAGGAGGAATGTCCTGTCTAATAATAGTGTTTCCACTGACCTGGGGGCTTTGGGCCATACCAGATAGTCTGTACTCATTATGTAATTTACAGTGAGAGCTTCAGGTTACACAGTATCAGATCAACCTCTGGAGGGACTGGGAGCTAAATTTAGCCAGGCATGTGGCCAATCATATCTATGTCACTGAGACCCAGTCCAAACTCATAAAGGCTTAAGCGAGCTTTCCTGGCTGGTGATCCTGTGGATAGGAGGGGTTAGTGCCATTCACGATGCCACTGGAAATGCTTTGCTCTTAGAACTCACCTGGGCTCTGTTCACGTGCCTCTTCCCTTGACTGATTTAAATCTCTCCTTATTGGCTGTAATAAACCATGACTCTGAGTATATTAGTTTGCAGTGAGTTCTTTGAGTTCTCCTAAAAAAATTATCCAAATTGTTTGTGATCTTGCAGACCCTTGAGCTTGTGCTTAGTGTTAGAAGTGGGGGGAGTCTTAGGGACTCCTGAATGTCACACCTGGCTTCTAGACCTGACTACCACTAACCCAAGTAACTACTATTTGCATCCATGCCCGATAGGGTCTGTTCATTCTCTATACCACTTCAACCCTGTCTGCTTTCCTCTGCATCATTTCCCACATCCCCTCACCCTAAGAGCAGATCAGCAGGTGGGAGAAAAGGAGATATTTTCCTTCTCACACCATTGAATTGCAATGCCAATCTTGCATGTAACAGGGAGCCAAACAACATCCAAAGCTCTTACAATAACACCGGGATTCCAGATTCTCAGTGGCTCCAGCCTAGGGATTTTAGCAGCTGCTGACCTCTGGGGAGCAGCTCCTGTGTTAGTCAGCTTGTGTGTCTCTGTGACAAAATACCCGACAGAAATAACTTATGGGAGGAAAAATTTGTTGGGGCTCACAGTTAAGAGATCTGATTTCATTCCATAGAGGCAGGGCAGGCCTGGTGCAGGGCAGGCAGTAGGACCTCTCATAAAGAACCTCACATCATGGCAATTAGGAGGCAGAGAGAGCTTACCAAACTGAGGGGCTGGGTAAAACCTCCAAAGACCTGCTCCTAGTGATCTACCCCTGCACAGCTAGGCTCTACCTCCCGAAGTTCCCTAGCCTCCACAAAGAGTATTCCCAGTGAGGGACTAAACATTCAAACACATGGCCTTTGGGGGACATTTTAGGTTCAAACCATAAAAGCCCCTTTTCTCTGTTGCTCTTCCAGATCTTCCAACACCTTCATGGACACTCCTTGGATTAATTTTCTCTCTGCTTTCAGTTTTCTTGAAAGAACAATGATTTCCCATTGGTATAATTGGAATAAAAATAGTATCTGTCCCCTTTATCATTCAGAACTATTGTAGGTGTCTATTATGTACTAGTTGCCAGGTTGTTCTAGCCTGCTGCCGTACCACCGTGGCATCCAATCCTGTCAGATCTCGGAAGCTAAGCAGGGTCAGGCCTGGTTAGTACTTGGATGGGAGGCCGCCTGGGAACACTAGGTGCTGTAGACTTGGGAGAAAGACCTGGCAACCCACTCCCAAAAAACAATCTCCCATTGAAAACCCTATGAATGGCACTAACAATAGTGTTTCGCCTGTTGTTTGTAGGGTCACTATGAGTCGGATACTGACTCAACTGTACCTAACAACAACAAGAAGGTTACTCTAAGGTTAATAAAGAGCCACCTAATTTTGCATTATTATTATCCTGCAAAGAAGGACATTTTAATAGAGAAACAAGTATGATGTTGTTGTTAGGTGCATTGAGTAGGGTCCAACTCATAGAGTCAGCAGAATGAAACACTCCCTGATTCTGTACGACGCACAGGATCTTATTTATGTTTAAGCCCATTGTTGCAGACACTGTAACAATCCATTTAGTTGAGGGTTTTCCTTTTTTACATGGACCTGCCACTCTCCCAAACATGATGTCCTCCAGGGATTGGTCCCCCTTGACAGCATGTGCAAAATGCGAAAGACACAGTCTGGCCATCCTTGCTTCCAAGGAGCACTCTTGTTGTACTTCTTCCAGGATCTGTTGGCTCTTTTGGCAGCCCATGGTTTATTCAATATTTGTCTCAAGCACCATAATTCAAAAGCATCAAATCTTCTCCTGTTTCCCTTGTTCAATGTCCAGCTTTCACAACCATATAATGTGACTGAAATTACCATGGCATGAGTCAGGCACACTTTCATCTTCAATGTGACATCTTTGCTTTTCAATACTTTAAAGAGATCTTTGCCACAGCCTTTCCCAATGCAATGTGTCTTTTGATTTCTTCACTGCTGCTTCCATGGTGGTTGATTATAGAACCTAGTAAAGGAAAATCTTGGACAACCTCAATCTTTTCTCCATTTATTGTGAAGTTGCATGAGACAAGCATAGAGAGTGATAAAAATTCTCTAGAACATAGAACAAAGGGAGAAGTGTGCTCACTTTTTCATGATGCATTTTACCAGGTCAGGTTGTCCTATATTTACAGATATTTATTGTCTGTAGTCATCACATAGCAGTTGGGGATGGCTGTTAAGAGCTTAAGCCCTGCAGCCAAGTCCCACGTCCACCATTTACTGACTGTGTAGCCTTAGGCAAAGGATTTATCCTCTCTATACCTCTCTTCTTTATCTATAAAATGGGAATAATAATAGGCCTATCTTATTGGGTTGCTGTGAGAATTAAATACAACAATAATTCATACATGATCAAAAAGGTGTACATGCAAAATTCATGGAACATAATAAAATAGAACCTTTATTTTGTTTTTCATTGTTCATTTAAAATGTATTCATTGGAAGATCCTTCCCTGACCACGAATGAAAAATCGGGTAGTTCTCTAATGCTTCTAATTGCTCTTATGTAATACCTTTTTTTTGTTTCTATTTTTTTATGGTGCTAGGGATCAAACCCAGGGCCTTGAGCATACTAGGCAACCACTGTACCACTGAGGCACATCCCCAAGCCTCCGATTATCCTTAAATAATAAAAAGTTCAGTCTGGCTCTGTGGCACATGTCTGCAACACGAGCAACTGCAGAGGCTGAGGCAGGACAATTCTGAGTTCCAGACCCATGCAATTTAGTGAGACTGTCTGAAAATGAAAAATAAAAAAGGGGCTGGGATTGCAGCTTAGTGGTAGAACACTTGCCTGGTATGTGCAAAGCTCTGGGTTCAACCCCTTAGTACCACCCAAAAATAAATAAATCAATAAAAATAAAATAATAACAATAATGACAATAAGTTCTAAAGCCACATTAAATTGCAAGCACAATCTTGTTTTGATATTTAGGATGTCATAGTCCATACAATAGTAAAACCTCCCAATTTCATCCACTTTCCCTTGTCTGAGGTCTTCAGAGGAGAAGCCAAGTCTGGGGGACATGATTTTTCTCTGTTCCCTTACCTTATTCCTCCAATCTCTCTCTCCCAATCTTGTAGTCAGTTTCTTGTCCGCTAAAGTGGGAGAGAAGATGCACACAGATGCACATACCTGTGTGTTCAGTTGTCCGCTCGACACGGCATCTCTTGTTGCTGGCCTGCTGTTCCTCCAGGCAGCCCCTTGGTCAGAGTTTAAGAAGGCTCCAAGCCAGCCTCCTCTTCCTCATGGTCCATGCATGGAGAGATTCGTTGTTCCCACATACTTTGCCAGTACAGGCTGATCTCATCACTGTGGCAAGTCTCCTTCATCCTGTTAATGACATCACTGGCCCACCCTTCTCCCTTGTCCTCTAGATTCTCCAGGTGCAAATCAGACAGCAGTCCACTGTGCCTCTGCAAGGCACAGGACACAGACCAAGCTCTTCATGTCCCCGGTGAAGACTTTCTTGACCTTAGATGAAGAAGGGAGCATGCCTGCCACACCTCTTTGTCCCACTGGGAAAGGATCCTTAGAGCTCCTCTTTCCAAACACACGCTATTCAAAACTCTTCTCTCAGTTTCAATTCCTTTACAGGCAGTCATGCTCTTCAGAAAGAGTTTCGGTCAACCATGGACAGCATATACAAGGTGGACCTAAAAGATTATAAGGGAGCTGAATTTAAACCCCTATTACCTAACAATATCATAGTGTAATGCATTACTCATGTGTTTGTGGTGTCAACAAACCTCCAGTCATATAAAACTATAGTATGCATGATTATGTACAGTTCATAATGGCTGACAAGGATAATGAGTGACAGTGTCACTAGTCGGTGTATTTACATATTTTATATTGTTTTATTTTAGAGTGCACTCCTTCTATGTATTAAAGTATGTTGGGTTACTCTGGCAGCAGCCTCACACATCTTATCTTTACCAAGTCTTATGATTACATCAAGAGGCCCCATGGAGCGACTGGCCTGTGTCATCTGGGTTTATGTAAGTACACACCATGATGTTTGCTCAGTGATGAAATCATCTAACGATGAATTTCTCAGAGTGCATCTCCATTGTTGACACATGAGTGCATTTGACTTGGCTAAAGGAGTCAAAGTTTTTATTAACTAAATTCTATTTCATAAGCCCTCTGGGATGACTGTTCTCCAACTCAACTTGATATTTAATATCTATTGTCTTCATGCCTTGGCCAAAGCTATGAAAGGAAGAACACCATTTTTACATATTTTATATGTAAAGAACACCTAGAACTGTGCTCAGGAAATGTTAATTTTTAATAACTATTGTGGACATAAAGCAGGACATGAAAGTAGTTTAAAATAAGCAAGTGGAACCATTGTGGAGTATTTTTTCTAGCTTATTTTCCAAGTAGGAGAGATTTTCCTTTATTTGGAATGGATTAACTACAGTTCAGCTTAAGCAGAGAAATAGACTTTGGACATCTCATTGCAGGTCAGTGATGCTCGGAAACTGAGCCACGCTGAGAAAAAGCGTATGAGGCAGCAATTTTTCCCTGTGTGGCTGGTGAGTGTACAAGGCCAAAGTGCTTCATAGAAAGGAGAATGTGGGAAGATAAACATCAACCCCATTTGGCAGTGGAGTATCATTTCCTTTAGCAGATTTAATAGAGAAATTGCATGGCACTCTCCACACTCTTGGAAAGATTCTTTGGTGGTTGACTTTTCTAGGGAAAAAAGAGCGTCCAAATATGAAATATATTTATGGATTGGCAAAGACATGATTTCTTGTTATGCAACTCCAGTCTCTTCTTTTATACTTTCTTCCCATAGAAATATGAAAAGTTTGTTGGATTTGGAGGGGTCAAAGCTCTAACTGGACCAGTCAACTCTCAGCTATAAAAATCTAGAGTGAACATTCACTGAATTTCTGGTGAGCCTTGCTGTCTCCTTCCATAAAGTGGGGAACACAGCACCTCCTTGAACAGTTAACCGAGTTGTTTTGAGGATTTGGTGGGCAAATATTAAATATAAAAATAGTAACAATATTATTTTATTATTATGAAAGTAGCTGATTAGTGTGTCAAAGTAAACAGTTTGCCTATTATGTTTGGATTTGGAACTGCTAAAGATACTTTTTATATTGAGTTGACTGAAATAGAAAGCCAAACTCCAAACAGCCAAGGGTTATTTGATTTATTTATAGAAGAACCTACACAATTACATATTGATAAGTCAGTGAACACAGCTTGGTGGGTTCATTTACTTCAGTAAAACAAACTCCCATTTCTTCCATCGATATATATTATAGAACAAAAAATTAATTCAGTGTTTTATATCAATGTGATCATAGCTGTTTCCAGGATTTCAACCTCAAATTAAGTTGAGCATCTTATGATTTATCTTAAAGAACAAGAACTGAATTCAGATAAGATAGCTGAGTGAGGAAACAACATGGGCTATGGATAGAGATTGAGACAGGATGATAGAGATGTTGGAATAAGCAAATAAACTTAATGAGAACAGTGCAAGTGAGTTGTTTTTGTTTTGTTGTTTTAACTGTGGAAGAAGAGATTGTAAGTATGACAGAGGTGAGGTAAACCTTGAGATGATGGGTTAAAACTAATAACATAAATATGAATCAAAGGCTATGAAGGTAGAAATAGTTATATAGGATATGTGGATGTATGCTTCTTTCATTTCTGTTCATGAGAGCACTCAGAGGCAATAACTATCACACCCTAGGAACCAAGGGTACACTTGTTTCCAAACATTAGTTTTCTCTAAAGGAACCAAGACTCTTGATTTCAGGGTCATGATGAAAAACACATGATGAGTTTGAAACATTTTGTTGCACAAGTAAGTAAGGAAATGCTCAAAATGTAAAATAACAACAACAACAACAATAATAAAGAATCAGCTTGAAGAGACTCCCTTGACCAAATCTAAGTCAGTTTGAATAGCTAAAAAAAAGAAAAGATAGGAATGAATATAACTCCTTGAATAAAATAGGAAGTCATGAGTCCCTATGGATGTAAACAAAAAACGACTGAGATAAGAAGGCTTGTCTTCACAATAGAATACCAACTATAGAAGGAATTGTGAGAATAGAAAAATTATATATGGCATTTGATAGTTATAATGCTAGTCTACTGGGATACAAATTATCAATAGATGCTAAAGCTTGTGGGTTGAGGTTTGGTGAGGGACAGCCTGTTGACATAGTTTCAATATACTTCTCCCCAAAATATTAATTAATTACAAAGGGAATGATGGTGATATTACAGTAGAGAAAGCTGACAGACACCGTCTTGACTAGGTCATAAAGGTGTTTGTTGTGGGCATAATTTTCACCCCCAAATTCACAAATTGAAATTGTAATGCCCAGTACCTCAGATGCCAATGTTTTGGAGAAAGGGTCTTTAGGCCTTTTGTTTTTCTTTCCTCCTAATGCTAGGAAGTGAACCCAGGGCCTTGCACTTGGTAGGCAAGTGCTCTACCACTGAACTGCACCTCTAGCCCAAAGGGGATCAAATTAAAATGAGGATTTATGGTGGGCCCTATTCCTATACGACTGCTGTCCTTAGTAGAAGGAGGAACATGGACACAGATACGCAGAAAGGGAGCAAATGGCCATAGGGAACCAACAAGGCCTCGAAAGACACCAATCCACTGGTCCCTTGGAGTCTCCAGAATTGTGAGAACGCTTCTGTCACTGAAGTCATCCAGTCTACAGAACTTTGTTCAGGCAGCCCACTTGTTATCACTAATATTGAGATGGGATGACAGCATCTTCCTTTTGATGTGATGTGTTAAGAAAACCCCAGTGGAAGTACTGTGATTCTTTAGCCCGGAATGAATGATCTGAATCTGTTCATGAAGAGATATCTGACAAATGAAGACTGAAGACATCTACCATAAGGGAAAGCCTGTAGTCATTAAAGCTGTCAAGATGATGAAAGAGCAGAAATGGTGGGGGAATGTTCCAGATTGAAGGAGGCTAAAGTGACCTGACAACTAAGTGCAATCGGTGACCGTGAAATAGACCCTAAAGAAAAGAAAAAGAGATACATTTGGAGACATTATAAAATTTGAAGGAGGTCTGTGGGTTAGATGGGGCGGGAGGTTTGTACCAGTATTGATTCCCTGAAAGGGTTGTGTGCTGGTTATGAAGAAAGCATCCTTTATTTAGGGGAGGTACACACTGAAGTGTATTGAAGTGGTGGAGCCTCCTGTCTGAAGTTTATATTAGATGGTTCAAAGCTGACTAAAGAGAAATGAAACACTAAAGATGAGACGGGGAAGGCTGGAGGGGTAGCTCAGTGGTAGAGAGCTTACCCAGCATGTGTGAGGCTGTGAATTTTATGCTCAGCACTAGACAAAAAAAAAAAAAAAAAAAAAAAAAAAAAAAAAAAAAAAAAAAAAAAAAAAAGAGAGAGAGAGAGAGAGAGAGAGAGAGAAAGAAAGAAAAGAAAAAAGGAAACCAGTGGGGTCAAAGAGGAAGTGAAGGAAGGAGGGAGAGAGAATTAAAGAGTGAGGAGGGGACATCTTAGAAATCTGGATGAAGTAGATGTATGAATTCTTTGTATTGATTTTGCAACTTTTCTATACATTTGAAATAGTTTCCAAATACATCAAATTTATGAATGGATTAATAATTTAAACAAGACTTTCACATTTCTTATCTCTTACCAGTATTCAACACTCATAGTGCTTCTCTGATTATAGATTTTAAATTTTCTTTAAATTTCTCTGTCTCTTTTCTTCTTTTTAAAAAAAATTATTTATTTTTTTTATTCAGGTTTTACTGTATAGCCCAGGCTGGTCTTGAACTCATGATCTTCTCACCTCCAACTCCCAAGTGCTAGGTTTGCCTGTGTGCACCACCAGGCCTTGCTCTCTTCCTTTTCTTAGTATCAGTTGTTTTGTAAGTAAAGGTGAAGTTAATAGTTTAGTCACATCTTATTTCCATGGCAACATATGGTTAGTCTTCATATTAACTCTGAATTTCTGCAATATGAGAGAAACATGAAAATTCTGAGGTTCCCTAGATCTAAGAAGTCAAAATCTTAGAACAGGGCCTTGAAACAATATTAGTTCTGAGGTCTTCAGGTGATTTTTATGTGCACAAAAATTCAGCTCAGTTGGTAGGGTATTGTTCTGTGCTCTCTGAGGCCCTGAGTTCAATCCTCAGCACCACAAAAATAGGAGAAAGATCTGGCAATCCACTCCCAAAACAATTCCCAAACAATTTGCCATTGAAAACCCTATAAACAGCAGAGAAGCACTGATAACAGTGCTGGGAATGGCAGTGTAGAGTAGTGTTTCGTTCTGTTGTACATAGGGTCGCTATGAGTTGGACCCAACTCATAGCACCTAATAGCAAGAAATCATGTAGCTCCTATAGTGTTGACCTTGGGGATTTTGATGATCAAAAGAATGCCCTCATGAGGAACAAAATTACATCACAAAATCCTCATTTTAAAATCAGTTAATTTGTAATTGCCCAAAGTAATTATTAAAGCATTTTAAAGGAGATGTTATATATCTAATAATTTATATTTATATCACACTTCACAGCTATCTTGGTTGAGTTTAAAATCCTTGGTGTAAACATTCCCCTTAAAATGTTGTAAATACTATCCACTGATTACTGAAATTTAGTATTTCAAGGAAATCTGTGGATAATGTAATTTTTGTTCTGTTTTTAGGGCTCTAGCATTTTTATCCACCTGCAACCATACCAGATCGCAGAAGTTAAGCAGGGTTGAGCCTGGTTAGTACTTGGATGGGAGACTGCCTGGGAAAACCCAGTGCTGTAGGCTTGGGAGAGGGACCTGGCAGCCCACTTCCAATAAATAACCAGTCATTGAAAACCCTACAAATAGCAGAGAAGCACTGACAATAGTGCTTCATCTGTTGTACATAGAGTCACTATAAGTCAGACACTGACTCAATGGCACCTAACAACAGCCACAACAAGCATTTCTATCCCTGGATGCTTCTATAATTTTTTATCATTTTAATTTCAAAATTTGCCAAGATGTGCATTAATACTGCCTATTCTCATAGTGAGAATGCTTTTCAGAACAGGATGATTTTCCCCATTGCAACTTAGTGGTTTGTTATTACCATGTCAGGCACCTTCATGCTCACTCACCCTTACTCATACTATTCTGAATTCCCCTGAAATGCACCCCTGCCTCCTATACGTGGAATGCCCCTCCTCATTATTATACTTTGTCATGGTTTAATAAAAACATCAATTTATAAGTTCATTGTTCAAAAGCAAAATAGGGATTTGTAACTTTATGCAAATGTTTTTTCTAGTCTGTTTTATTAAATTATGAATGAATTATATACACAAAAGATGTTTAAAATATATAAGTACATATAATAATAATAATACAAATGCTTTTTATACCCATTATCCAGGATGAGAAATAGAACTTGGTGCTTTAGAAGCCCCCTCTAGGTCTTTCCTTTATACCCTTTTAAAAACATTTTTCATCTAGAGGTATGTGCCTAAATATCATATTGTTCAGCTTTGTGTGTGTGTGTGTGTGTGTGTGTCTGCGTGTCTGTGTGTCTGTCTGTTTGTGTTTATGTGTATATATGATGCTGGAGATCAAACCCAGGGCCTCCAGGCATGATAAGCAGCCATTCCACTGACTGAGTTAAAACCCCAGTCTTTAGTTTTGAAAAATGAAGAAGCAGGTACAAACTTAGTTGTGTGAAGAAGGGCATATTTGTCCATATTTGATGAAAGTTCCCAGGTCATCTGGACAGCCAGAGTTATAGTATGGTTTCATCTTCCCTGATGGTTGACAGGGACCCTTTGGAAGTCAACAGCCAAGGTCATTAATGAATTCCAGGAAACTTAGCGCCTTAGGGATAACCACTGGAACTACAGAGTAGAATGCCAGACATCAAGAAGAGATTTGGGAGATGGGCATGTTGGCGCATGTCTGCAATCCCAGTGCTCAGGAGGCTAAGGAAGGAGGATCAAAGCGAGTTCAAGGGCAGCTTTATCTACATAGCAAGGTAGCGAGTTCCTGGCCAACCTAGGCCACAGAGGGAGACCTTGTCTTAAAGAGAGAGAGAGAGAGAGAGAGAGAGAGAGAGAGAGAGAGAGAGAGATTTGTTTAGAGTGAGTTGTGATGTATTTTTTCCTTCTTAGCTTACCATGTTTCACCTTCACCTTTTGAGTGGTTCAAAGCAGAGTATTTCTATGGGGTAGAATGAATATCTTCAACTAACATGGCAGAAGGACTTGGAGGGAACAGTAGGAACTTCATCAAATGTTGACCAAGACAAAGCAAGGACAGATAAAAATCAAGCCAATACCACTGGACTTTACATTCACCTATTAAGAAGAGTGCACCACAGCATCAAGAATCTTGGTGGTAATGGCATGAACATGCCTGTCTCTTGAGCTTGTGTTTCACTGTAAAGTAATGTTGTGTAGGAGGCTGATGTGGAAACCTCAGTGTCAGTATCTTCAAGTACAGATAATGCTCAAAAAATGATGGTTTGACTTAATGATTTTTCAACTTTATGAAGGTACAAAAGTGTATCCATGCAACCATTCTGTTTTCCATATTCATCACAGTAGTAATAAATTACACAAAATATTCAATACTTAATTATAAAGTATGCTTTGTGTTAGATGATTTTACCCAAATGTAGGGTAAGTGTTCTGTGCACGTTTAATTGTTAATTAGGATAGGTGTATTTGCTCTGTAGAATACCGAAAGAGCCCAGAAATTCAACTCTTTGAAGACTTTGCTACATAAATCTGGCTATTTCTCAGCTTTCCTGCAGAGAAATAGGTTGGGATTTTGTTTTCTCAGGTCTGTGAAATGACTTGTTACATGTCCATCAGTTTTTCAGCTTCTAAAATGTTGTTGTTGTCTCCTCTCATGTTTGTCTAGTGTTTGTGGGTTTCATTCTTAACCCATTAACCTCTAGCATCCTATTTTTATGACAGTAAAAAATTTGCTGATTATTTCTCAGAATTGATATAAGTGATAGAATTGATAGAATTGATATAATTGAAGGAGAAAAACTGAATGCACATGTTTAATTCACCACTTTAACTTTGGAGTTCAAACTTGTCTATTTTTGTAAGGTCCAGTTCTGCTGTGAAGCACTCTTTTGACTCATCTGTCTCTAGCACAATTAATCTTATCATTCAAAGATTATTGTTGTTGTTGTTGTTAGGTGCCATTGAATCAGTGTCCGACTCATAGCAACCCTATGTACAACAGGAGAAACACTATTGTCGGTACTTCTCTGCTATTCATAGGGTTTTCAATGGCAGATTGCTTTTTGGGGTAGGTTGCCGGGCACTTCTCCCAAGCCTACAGCACCTGGTATTCCCAGGTGGTCTCCCATCCAAGTACTAACCAGGTCTGACCCCACTTAGCTTCCTCCATCTGAGAGGACTGGACACCACAGTGTTACAGCGACAGGCCAAAGATTATAGTATAGTGCATAACAAATTGGGTCCTAATCTTTGTGTTTATGTAGGCCTCTTTTTCCAGGAAAAATAAGACTCCTAAAATATCAGGAACAAGTCTTATTCTAATTTGATCTAGAGCATCCAGTAAGCACTCAATAAATGCTTGGTATATATGTTACTGTTGTTGTTATTGTTGTTGTTAGGTGTCATTGAGTCAGGTCTGAATCACAGCAACCCTATGTATAACAAATGAAACACTATCTGATATTGTGCCATGCCCAGCACTATTGTCAGTGTTTCTCTGCTATTCATAAGATTTTAAGTATCTGATTGTTTTGGGGAGTATTTCTATGGGGTAGAATGAGTACCTTCAACTAACATGGCAGAAGGACTTGGAGGGAACAGTAGGAACCTGCCAGGTCCATCTCCAAGCCTATAGTGCCTCGTATTCCCAGGCAGTCTCCCATCCAAGGACAACCAGGCGCAACTGTGCTTAGCTTCCAAGATCAGATGGGATTGGACCCCAGGGTGGTATGGCTATAGACCTTGGTATATATGTTGTTGTTGTTGTTAGGTGCCATTGAGCTGGGTCCGACTCATAGAGACTCTCATAGGGTTTTCAATGGCTCTTTGTTTCAGTATTGCTTCGGGAGTGGATTGCCACATCCTTCTCTTGTTTTTGCAATGCTGGGGATGAACTTGAGTCCTCATAGAGTGCAGAACAGCACTCTATCGACTTAACTAAACCCCAGCCCTTGGTATATATGTTGTTGTTGTTGTTAGGTGCCGTTAAGTCAGTGTCCAAATCATAGTGACCCTATGTACAACAGACGAAACAGTATATTGCCAGTGCTTCTCTGCTATTCATAGGGTTTTCAATGGCGGATTGTTTTCTGGGAGTGGGTTGCCAGGCCCTTCTCCCAAGCCTACAGCATCTGGTATTCCCAGGTGGTCTCCCATCCAAGTACTAACCAAGCCCGACCCTGCTTAGTTTCTGAGATCTGATAGGATCAGATACCACAGTGATACAATTGCAGGCTTCGTATATATTGTTGTTGTTGTTGTTGTTGTTGTTAGGTGCCCTCGAGTCGGTATCCGACTCATAGCGACCCTCATAGGGTTTTCAATGGTTGAGTGCTTCGGGATTTCCTTGAGAGTGGATTGCCAGGTCCTTCTCCCATTTTTGCGGTGCTAGGAATTGAACTCAGGGCCTCAGAGAATGCAGCACAGCACTCTACCCACTGAGCTAAATCCGAGCCCAAACAACTCATAGTCATGAAAATTGTTGTTGCTGTTAGGTGCCGTGGAGTTGGTATCCAACTCATAGCGACCCTCTGTACAACAGGGGAAACACTATTATCAGTGCTTCTCTGCTGTTCATAGGGTTTTCAATGGCAGATTGATTTTTGGGAGGGGGTTGCCATGTCCTTCTCCCAAGCCTTCAGCTTCTGGTGTTCCCAGGCGGTCTCCCATCCAGGTACTAACCAGGCCCGACCCTGCTTAGCTTCTGAGATCTGAAGGGATCAGATGCCACAGGGCTATGGCTGCAGTTGTATATATAGGAATGTATAATTAATGATAACCTTTTTAAAACTGGAAAACTTATTCACATATGAGGTATGATTAAAAGATAAGATGAATGCTTAAGTTTAAAAAATTTATGACAGTAAAAGTCACATTGCCATTAATGCCCCTCAAAATAATCCCCTTGGTTTCAAACACACGTATTCCATCACCTCTCTCACTTTCTGAAGCAGTTCTGGAAGTCCTCTTTCATGAGTGTCTTTAGTTGCATTGTCGTGGTTCCTCCAGGTCCTGAATCGATGCAAAAGGTTTACCTTTCATGGTAGTTTTGACTTTGGGGAAGAATTGGAAGTTCCATGGTGTCAGCTCTGGTGAATAAGGTAAATAAGAACTCACCGTGTTTTTCACAGAAATTGCTATCCCAGAATTGATGTGTGACACGCAGCATTGCCATGATACAGAATGAGACTGAAGACACTCTTTAAAGGGGACTTCGAGAACTGCTTCAGAAAGTGGCAAGAACAGTTGGGTAAATGTGTTTAAAGCCAATGGGAGTATTTTGAGGGGGATTAATGGCAAGGTGTCTTTTACTGTAAAGTTTTTTCTTATTTAAACAATCACCATATCTTTTGATTACACCTCATACATTTTCTATTGACTTCTTGTTGTTATTAGGAGCCTACAAAATTTAATTCCTCAACAATTGCTGTCTTCTCAAACTAAAACTGAAATTTTCCTTCAGCACATAGCTGTTACCGTCAAATACAGCAAGTTTTGGATTGACTGCCCCCTGGTGGTATTTTAAGAAACTAACTTCTTGCACAGACTGATCTGGTGCTGTTAAACCTAAATTGAATACATCTTTCTATTTTCTTAGTTTTCCTGAGCATACATGACTTTTACAACCAGAGAAAGCTATAATTTTAAAACTAACCTGATGTGTTTCTAATACAATATAAGACATTAAGAAGCTAAATAAAATTGCAAATATATAAAATTATACATTCTTAAAATACAATCTATTTCTAATGTTTGCTTTATCTTTCTTATTTCTCAATATGACTTAGTTGAATTATGATAACCCCCAAATGAATCATTTATAATTCAAATGGTAAGTTTTTAAAGCAGAAAAACAATTTTCTTTTATATATCAAAACCCCAAAATGAATTTAAGTTCAAAATGAATCTGAATTCCTTAATATATAGATTTGAGCATGTATATTCAAAGAAGGGCTGGGATTTAGCTCAGTTGGTAGAGCGCTGCGCTGCAGTCTCTGAGGTCCCGAGTTCAATTCCCAGCACCACATAAATGGGAGAAAGGCCTGGCAATCCACTCCCAAAGCAATCCCGAAACAGTCAGCCATTGAAAACCCTATGTAGGTCGCTATGAGTCGGATACCGACTCGAGGGCACCTAACAACAACAACAATTCAAAGAAAGAACTACAAAATGTGAAAAATAAACTATCTTGGATTGTATTCTTAATGAAAAGGTCCAAGTTTGCTCTCACTTTCATGTGAGTGGGTTGTGCTTGTCAGTTCCATGCTGTGTGCAGAACAGAGGACCCTGCTTATTTTGTGATCAAGAGTAGACAGGACTTGAGTTTACAAAGTTACACAAATGTTTCTAAGCAATTGTATAGTACCATAAAGGAAGAGAAACTATTAGAACAATTATTTATATTACAAATTATGTAGATTTAAATATCTAAACTGAATAAAGTTATTTAAACTTTCAATTTTATATTTATTTATTTATTTATTTATTTATTTATTTAGTGAACCCAGGGCCTCTCGTTTACATGCTCTGCAAGTGCTGGACCACTGAGCTGCACCCCCAGCAACCCCCCCCTTTTTTTTTTTTTTTACTTTTTTGAGACAGGGTCTCACCAAATTACTGACTGCCTCTGGTCTTGAACTTGTGATCCTCCTGCCTCTGCCTCCCAAGGCACTGGGATTACAGGCATGCACCACCACGCCCGGCTAACTTTCAAATTTTTATATAGCAAAGGAGTTCATGATGAGCAAATATAAGAGAAATGGATATTATCAGATGGGTTCTACAGAGGACAAAGATAGGGGAGACACTCCCCTTGTCTTCCCTGACCCCCAAGGAAAAACAACCTTCACTGCCTGAACTAACAAACTGGAGCCCAAAATGTTTTCAGTGTCTACCCATCGGGGCCCCCACGTATCTGTCAGTGTGCTATACTGTGGGGGGTTGTGTGTTTTTGTGATGCTGAAAGCTATGCTACCAGTATTTCAGATACCAGCAGGGTCACTCATGGTGGATAGGTTTTAGCTGTGCTTCCAGACTAAGACAGACTAGGGAGGAGGACCTGGCAGCCCACTCCCAGAACAATTAGCCATTGAAAACCCTATGAATACCAGAGAAACTTTGTTAGATATAGTGCTGGAAAATGAGCCCCCAGGTTAGAAGGCATTCAAAAGAAGACTGGGGAAGAACTACCTCCTCAAAGTAGAGTCTACTTTAGTGACTGGAATGGAGTAAGGCCCCTGGAACCTCCATTTGCTGAAGTGGCATGACTCAAAATAATGAGGAACAAATGTAAACATCCATTAATAACTGGAACAGGGAATGTACGTGGTATGAATCTAGAAAAATTAGAAATCATCAAAAGGGAAATGCAGAATGAAACACAGACATTTTAGGCATCAGTGAGCTAAAATGGACTGGCACAGGCCATTTTAATAATCATATAGTCTACCATGTCAGGAATGACAGATTAAAGAGAAATGGGATAATATTTATCATTTAAAAAAGATATCTCAAGATCTATCCTGAAGTACAATTCTGTCAGTGATAGAATAATATCCATACATCTACAAGGAAGACCAGTTAATATGACTATTATTCAAATTTACTCAATACCACCAAGACCACACATAAAGACAGAAAAGATTTTTACCAGCTCCTGCAATCTGAAATAGATCAAACATGCAGTCAGGAGGTACTGATAATTACTGGTGAGTGGAATGCAAAAGTTGGAAACAAGGAGGCTCAATAGTTGGAAAATATGGCCTTGATGACAGAAATGATGTTGGAGATCAGGTGATAGAATTTTGTCAGACCAATGACCTTTTCATTGCAAATACATTTTTTCACCAACATAAACGGCAACTATACACATGGAATTCATCAGATGGCACATACAGGAACCAAATTGGCTACATTTGTGGAAAGAAATGGTGGAAAAGCTCAATATCAAATGTCAGAACAAGACCAGGTGCTGATAGTAGATCAGACCATCAACTGCTATATGCAAGTTCAAACTGAAACTGAAGAAAATTAGAACAAGTGTACAAGAGCCAAGGTATGACCCTGAGCATATGCCACCTGAGTTCAGAGACTACCTCAAGAACAGGTTTAATGTATTAGACACTAATGATAAAGACTGGATGAGTTGTGGCATGACATCAAAGAAATCATTCATGAGGAAACAAAAAGTTATTAAAAAGACAGGAAAAAAGAAAAGACCAAATTATATTTCAAAAGAGACTGAAACTTGTCCTTGAATGTTGAGCAGCTAAAGGAAGACATGATGAAGTTAAAGAAATAAACAGAAGATTTCAAAGGGCAATTGAGAAAACAAAATCAAATATTATAATGATGTGCAAAGAGCTTGAGATAGAAAACCAAAAGGGAAGAACACACTCTGCTTTTCCTCAAGTTTAAGGAATTGAAGAAAAATTCAAGCCTCAAGTAACAATAATGAGGGATTCTACTGGGAAAATATTAAATGACACAGGAAACATCAAAAGAAGATAGAAGGATTACACAGAGTCATTATACTAAAAAGAATTGGTGGATGACCAAGTATTTCAAGGGGTTGCACATGATCAGGAACCAATGGTACTGAAGGATGAAGTGGATCTGCCTTGATGGAATTGGCAAAACACAAGGCTCCAGTTATTGGTGGAATATCAGTAGAGATGTTTTAATAAACAGATGCAACACTGGAGGTGCTAACTTGTTTATTCTAAGAGACTTGGAAAACAGCAACCTGGCCAACTGAATGGAAGAGATCCATATTTATGCCTACTCTCAAGAAAGGGGATCCAACTGAATGTGGAAATTATCAAACAATATCATTAATATCACAAGCAAGCAAAATTTTGCTAAATATCATCCAAAAGTGACTGCAGCAATATATAGACAAGGAACTGACAGAAAATTAAGCCAGATTCAGAAGATGGCATGAAACCAGGGATATCACTGATGATGACAGATGAATATTAGCCAAAAGCAGAGAATATCAGAAAGGTGTCTGTCTATGTTGTATTGACTATGCAAAGGCATTTGACTGTGTGTATCATAAAGTTATGAATAACATTATGAAGAATGGGAATACCAGAGCACTTAATTGTACTATTGAGGAATCTGTACAAGGACCAGGAGGCAGCCGTTCGAATAGAACAAGGAAACACTGTTTGGTTTAAACTCAGGCAAGGTGTGCATCAGGACTGTATCCTTTCATCATACCTCTTCAATCTCTATGCTGAGAAAATAATCCAAGAAGCTGGACTTTATGTAGAAGAATGCAGCATCATGATTGCAGAAAGACTCATTATCAACCTGCATTATGCAGGTGACACAACTCTGCTTGCTGAAAGTGAAGAGGATTTGAAACATTTACTGATGAAGATCAAAGAGCATAGCCTTCAGTATGGATTGTGACTAAACATGAACAAAACAGAAATCCTTACAACTAGGTCAGTATGCAACTTCACAGTAAAGGGAGAAAAGACTGAGGTTGGCCACAATTTTGCTTTACTTGGTTCTACAATCAACACCCATGGAAGCACAAGTCAAGAAATCAAGAGATGCTTTGCATTGGAAAAAACTGTGGTAAAAGATTTCTTTAAAGTATTGAAAAGTAAAGATGTCACATTGAAGATGAACGTGTACCTGATTCATGCCATGGTATTTTCAGGTGCATCATATGGTTGTGAAAGCTGGACATTAAATAAGGGAGACAGGAGAAGAATTGAATTATGGTGCTGAGGACGAATACTGAATATACCATGGACTACTAAAAGAAGCAACAGATCTGTCCTAGAAGAAGTACAACCAGAGTGCTCCTTGGAAGCAAGGATGGTTAAACTGGGTCTTACATATTTTGGACATGTTGTCAGAAGGGACCAATTTCTGGAGAAGGACATGATGTTTGGGAGAGTGGCAGGTCAATGAAAAAAGGAAAACCCTCAACTAGATTGACTGGCACAGTGTCTGAAATGATGGACTTAAACCTAAAAAAGATCATGTGCCTGGCACAGAATCAGGGAGTGTTTCATTATGTTGTACATAGAGTTGCTATGAGTCGAATCTGACTCTCTGGCACTAAAAAACCACCACAACCACCACTCATCATGGATTAATTATTTCTATGGACCAGTAATTATTTGTTTGCCCTTCTCCTCCTTCTTTTTCCCAAACAAGCATTCTTACTTATGTTATTCTGCTTGTGCTCCTACTATTTTATATTGGATATGTCAGTGACAGGTAATATAGCTTTTGGTTTCTAAGTGGTTGGACCAAAAGAAGCCCACTTGAGCCTGACAGAGAGGACTGCATCTCACTCAGACACTAAGGTGGATGCCCCAGCTGAGTGGGACCTGAGATTGTCTCCCTGAAAAGAGTCTCCCTGAAAAGAGTGAGTGTGTTTTATGAGTAGAAAGAAGGATGTGCATGGACATGTGGATTTGTCAGGATTGTGGCAGAGATTAATTTCCCTAATATCTGATCACTCCTCCTTCAACAGCAATAGACTTTCAGCTTTTCCCAGGTAACTGTTTACAGAAATAAGACAGTATTTTTCCCCAGCTGCTGCTTTAACTAATGTGTGGTCATGTGATTAAGTCCCAATATATGGCATATAAGCAGAAGTAATGTGCATGACTCCTGGTGTGACCTTAAAGAGAAATATGCATTAGATCTTTCAGTGTTTCCCTCTTGCCACTGGCTGGAATGCACATGGAATGCAGGGCTGTCTGAAACACAATAATGAGGACAATTTGCTAGGAATCAAGGCACAAGAAAATCGGGCCTGTGGCATCCTTGAGTTACTGAGCCAAGATTCAAAAGCAGAGAGAAATAAAACTTTCATCTTATCAAGCCATTCATATCTGTAAGTCTTTTTCATACAAAGACAAATTGTTATTCTAAAAAAGTGAACAAAACACCCACAAACAAGCTGGGCACCACTGAGCATGTCTGTAATCTCAGCAGTTTAGGAGGCTGAGGCAGGAGGATTGTTGAGTTTGAGGCCAGGGGCAGCTTGTGCAACTTAGCAAGATCCTGTCTCAAAATAAAAAATAAAAAAGGGTAGAGGGTGCTGCTCAATGGTAGAAAATTTGCCTAGCAGGTATGAGACCTGCCATGTCCTTTTCCCAATGAAAAAATATACAGGTAATAAAGTCACAAATAAAAGAAATAAAATAAAGTAATAAAATAAATAAAATAAAGTAATAAAGTCAAAATGAAATCCTTAGGGTGGATCCTAATCCAAAATGACTGGTGTCTTCATAAAAAGAGAAAATTTAGACATAGTTACCAAGAGAAGGCCATGTTGTTAGGTTGTTGTTGTTGTTAGGTGCCGTCGAGTCGGTATCCGACTCTTAGCGCTAAGTAGACATTTCTACTTAATCTTTTAAATCCTAATCAATGGAGCTTCTTTCAATGTTTCTATCTTATAAACTGCTCCCAAAATCTTAAAAGTGTAACTTGTAAGGCCACAGAGTCTGTTATATATCTATTATAAAAACACCTAAGCACTCTTAAGAGGGCCGTGTTCTCGTCTTGGATGTGTACTATGATTCTTTTCTCTCTTTTCTGTGGATGTCCATACTTACTCTTAAGCATGTACCTAAAAATCTGTATAATCTTATTTCATTTTTTGCCTCACCCTAAAATTCTATTCTACAATGAGGCCAAGAACCTAGCTTAATCTGAATAGGGGAACTCCTCAGGCTAGGTGGCAATGCTGAGCAGGCAGCTCAGCTCCCCAGAGTGCAGAGATGCACTCTGCTCCCCTGCTGGTGACAAGGACATGTCCAAGATGGATCTCTTACGGACACTGGAAGAACACTTTCTAATGTACTCCATACTGTAATTCAGGATCAATGGCTGTCTGAGCACAGACAAAGGCAGACTATTCCAGGACATCCACTTCTAAGCCCAATCTTTTGAAAGTACTTGGCTAGTCCACTAAACTCTTACAAAAAGACACCAGGTGTAGGGTATTTCTCCCTTTCCCAAAGACCCAAGTTCCACTATAAAAGTCATGTATGACTTTAAACCTGGCAAGAGCTCTGCTCTATTGCCTACCTTCACTTCTGCAGGGTATATTACTTTTGTTTTTCTTTTAATAAACCTTGTCTATTCTCTCTATTTGGGAGAAGGGCCTGGCAATCCACTCCCAAGGCAATCCCGAAACAGTCAGCCATTGAAAACCCTGAGGGTCACTATGAGTCGGATACCGACTCGATGGCACCTAACAACAACAACAACAATTCTATTATAACTTCAGTGTTGGGTATAAATTCTTTTATACACCAAATACAAGGACTGAGATTGTGCTGCTGCCCGATTCCCAGACCCCTGTTCCCAGTAATAATGTGAAGATACAAAGACAAACAGCCACTGACAAGCTAAGGAGAGAATCCTGGGAAGAAAGCAACCCTACCAACACCTTGATTTTGTATTTCTACCCTTGAGAACTGTGAATAAATAAATTTGTGTTATTAAAGCCACTCAGTCTGAAATGCTATGACAGCCCCAGCAAAGTAATACATCATATATCTTCACTTTGTAGAAATAATGTAGCTTCATAGCTCATTAGCTCTTTCCCTCTCTCATGAACCCTGAACCCTAGAAAATATGTAGATTTGAGAAATGACCACAATAAAATGAGAAACTCCTTGGGAGTTTGAGGCAGTTTTGAAATGGTGTAGAGGCAGGATAGAAAGACAGGGAAATTTTAGGGTACATGGGAAGGCAAAGAGCCCTCACCCCAGCATCTGGTTTAAGTCTCACCGAAGCACACACTCCAACTGACTCAGAGTTACTAGAACATATGATCAGCTGAAAATCAAGGACTCTTATGCAACTACCAAGAAAACTGCATGAGGACTGACTGCTTGGAGACAGTATTTTGAGAAATATTTTAAGTGAAAATGTTAAGATCATGATAAGCCATGTGTAGGGTCAAAATGTGACCCTTACTTTCTCCTCTGTAATCCTGTACTCTGAAAATCTCACAAACGATTCTGAGCCATGTGTGCAGTCAGCATATGCTTTGACAGCTCCCTGGAGACTCTTATCTGTAAACCTATATAATACACCTCCTGGACCACTTTATAATCTCATTTTACTAAAAGGAAATTTCTCAAATAGAAGGTATACAAAAACATTTCTACTTAAATCCTAAACAATGAAACGTCTTCTTTGGATATATTGGACTATGCTTTTGTCTTACTGGCATTTTCCTCTCCTCCTTAAACTTTAACAAATGTTTTGTGTAGACATTGAATTGAATTATAAATTGTGTCTTTTGGGCAATGTAACTGTAAAAGCCACAATCTCTGTATATATTCATTGTGAAGATGCATAAGGGCTCTTTTTCTCTTGAGAAGCCTGAGTCCATATCTCGGATGTGTACTATGAGTCTTTCCTTAAGCATTTCTCCTTATTTTCTGATAGCCCAGGCTTGCACTAAAGCATGTGCTATCCCTTACCCTACCAAAATAAACTTTCTAATTTTGTTTTACTCACAGACTCATCCTGAAATTCATTTCGGTGTGGACCCAAGGACCTGGCTTAAGCAGAGTGGAAGTTTCGAGAAGAGGAACCCCTAAGGGCAGGCAGCAATGCTGAGCTGTATCTCTCACCATTGTTCTTAGGTGCCCTCAAGTTGGATCCAATCCATAGGGATTTTAATAGTTGATTGTTTCGAGATCACTTTGGGAGTGGATTGCCATGTCCTTCTCCCATTTTTGCAGTGCTGGGAATTGAACCTAGGTCCTCAGAGAGTGCAGTGCAGCACTCTACCTACTGAGCTAAACTCAAGCCCATTCTCTCACCACAGTTATGTTCGTTTTGGAGGAGGCAGACTCAGCCTGGGATAGTAGACAAAAAGAAGCAGCCAAAAGAAGGCCTGGAGGGAAGCAGACATCATCAGCAACATTGCAACCTGCACGTCTTATGTCATGCTAGAAGCACTAGGACATCTGGCCCAGAGAGAAGTTGATGAAAACCAGAACAGGCTAACTAGCCCACTTCAGGCTTTGGCTCTTTGTGCCAACCCCACCAAATCCCAAGACTGCTGAATTAATGAAGCAGCAGTTGTTCTCCTCCAAAGCAGCTTCTTTGAGATTAAAGACAACACCCTTTACAGCAACAAATGGGAGTAATTAGTGGTATTTCTGTGGTGACTAGGGCTCACTGGCTTCCTCTTTAAATTCAACTGGAAGGTTACACATGGCTCTTCCAAGGTTCACATCACCAGACACTCACAGACACATGAGCTCATAGGCCAGAATGACCTGGTTCCTGTGGAGAAGCAAAGCAACCATGCGAAGCAGACAACACAACGAAGCTCAAACTGACTCAGAGTTACTAGAACATATGAATCAAGAATTTGAAAAACGCATCATGAATACATTTAAGGAAATAAAAGACAATACTGTTGTTGTTGTTGTTAGGTGCCTTGAGTCGTGTCTGACTCATAGTGACCCTCATAGGGTTTTCAATGGCAGGTTGTTTCCGGATTGCCTTGGGAGTGTGTTGCCACGACCTGCTCCCATTTTTGTGGTGCTGGGTTTCGAACTCGGAACCTCAGAGACTGCAGAGCGGCACTCTACCAACTGAGCTAAATCCCAGCATTAAAAGACAATACTAGCAATGTGAATTAAAAACATGACAAATCATTAAAAAATGGAAATTAAATCTCAGCCCTCTGGAGGCTGAGGGAGGAGAATCGAGAGTTCAAGGTCAGCCTCTGTCTCAAAAACAAAACACCAATCACTGTTTTCAGGCTGTGGCCTTCTCCCTGCCCCTGTTTGAATTTTCTTTTTGTCTTTGTTTCTTAACAATAGTCTAATGACTATCTTCCCTATGTGACTAAATTCCTGAAGCAAATTAACTTGAAGTCTCTAAATTATTCTTTGACTAAAAATAAATAGGAAGGAAAATGTAATAAATAAGAAAACACACACCAGGGGAATAAGTTAGAGATTTGAAAAATCAGATTATGGAACTTTTCTAGGAGACATTTGGAAAAAAAAAGATATAGGAAATAGAAAAGATAATAAACACAGAAGATGAAGGGCAGGGCAATATCTAGATGTCATTAATCCCAGATAAGAGAAAAAAATGGAGAGGAAACTATATTTAAAGAAGTGATGAAGATAAATTAAATTTCCACGAAAGACTTCAGACTGAAAAGTAATAGAAACCAGAATGAAAGAAACTCTCAACCTAGACCTGTTGTTGTTGTTGTTAAGTACTATAGTGACCCTATGTATAACAGAATGAAACACTCCCCAACATTGTGCCATGTCCAGCACTATTGTTAGTGCTTCTCTGCTATTCATAGGGGTTTTAGGAGTGGATTGCCAGGTCATTCTCCTTAGCCTGCAGCACCTGGTATTCCCAGGCAGTCTCCCATCCAAGGACTAATCAGGTCCATCCTGCTTAGTTTCCAGGATCAGGTAGGACTGGATGCCAAAGTGCTATGGCTGCAGATCCACCTAGACCTATTACACTGAAATGTAAGTATCTAAATGATAAAGAGAAAACTTGCAGTCTCTAGACACAAAGAACAGATCATCCACAAAAGAGCAAGAATCATATTGACATTAGTTTTCAAAGCAACATTGGATACAGGAAAATAAAATTAATTTAATTATTACAGGAAAGGGCTTTGGAACCTGCAGAAAACTCTAACTAGAGGAACTTTATATTCATTCCCCAAGAAATAAGCATAGCATCATAACTTAGTATATTAGAAAGGCTGCCTTGATAATGTATGGAAGTGGGGATCATTATGTTAAGTGATACAAGCCAGCCCCACAAACAGAAGTATGTTTTTTCTCATATGTGGAAGTCAGAGCTAAAATAAAAAAAGGCACAAAACTAAATGTGCTAGTACTACTGAGGGTGTGAAAGGGGGAGTGCTGGAGAAGGGATAAAAAAGAATAGTCTGTAAACATAAGATGAAAGTACATTATCTGCATCTATGGCAATGTCATAATGAAACCTTTCATTTTATACAATTAATATATGCTAACAAAAGACGGAGGGTTGGAATTTAGCTCAGTTGGTAGAGCACTGCGCTGCAGTCTCTGAGGTCCCGAGTTCAATTCCCAGCACCGCAAAAATGGGAGAAGGACCTGGCAATCCACTCCCAAGGCAATCCCGAAACAGTCTGCCATTGAAAACCCTATGAGGGTCGCTATGAGTCGGATACCAATTCGATGGCACCTAACAACAACAACAACAACAAAAGACTATAAAAAGACATGAAGTAGAAAATTTAGCATATGAAATCAAATACACCACTGCACAATAAAAGTAGCTTTTAAGAATGTAAGGTGAAAAAAAGAAGTCCTGCTGGCCAACGCACTGAGAAAACGCCAGGGTCTTAATCCCTCCAGCTTTGCAACAATTCAACAACACCCACACCCACTTCCCTGCCGCCAGCACCTCCAGCACCTCCTTCCTACCTCCCCCCGGCGGTAGCTGCGCCCGCGTGCTGCGCGTGCCCAACCACTGCGCCTGCGCGGCGTGCGGACGCTTCACGCTCCCGGAAGTGGGAGGTGGCCGACGGAGTTTGTGTGGCCGCCGCGGGAACAGTCGCCTGGTAATTTTTCAACTAAGGAAAGCGCGGTTGGGGACTTGGCCGAGTGGGAGGGAGCAAGTGTCCCGCTCCAGGAGCTATCATTTGGCGCGACAGCCGGCATGGAGGATGAACCCCGCGGACAGCTTCGCGGCGAGGCTGTGGCTTCCGCGCAGAAGTCTCCGCGGCCGGAGTGTGCGGAGGAGCCGCGGCTTTCGAATCTGGAGGTGAGCTGTCCGCGTGCGCCCCGGCGCTCCCGGGCAACCCATTCTTCTCGGGTGTTCCGTACACGCTGCAGTTTGCGCGTCCTTCCACCCCAGCCCCGACCTCTTTCCCAGTCCCCAGCTCCGCGCACCTTGTCAGCGACCCCCTCAGGGCCGAATTACCCTTTGGGTGAGCGTAAAATAGTTAGGACGAGAAGTTTTGAGTGAGAATTCTGCTCTTAAACATTCTGTGTTCACTGTTGCTGTTGTGGTTCTAACAGCCCTGTGTCGGTCTTCGGTGAGGCTATGATTTCTTAACTAGCACCAAGTCTTAGCACGGCAGCCTGCCTCCTTTCTTTCGGCGGTAACAACGTGACTGCTCTCTGCACCTGTTTATTGGAGCTTCGCAGCTGATTTTTGCCCATTTCTTACTGTCTCATGTAGACATCTCCCACGTGTCTGTCAGCTTGTGCTGTGGGAGCTTGCGTGTTGCTATGAAGCTGAAAGCTATGCCACGGTATTTCAGATACCAGCAGGGCCACCCATGGTGGACAAGTTTCAACTGGGCGTCCAGATTAAGACAGACTAGGGGGAAGGACCAGGCAAGCCCACTCCGGAAACAATTAGCCACTGAAAACACTATGAATAGCAGACAGGCACTGTCAAATATCGGGTAGTGTTTCATTCTGTTGTACCTAGTGTCGCTATGAGTCAGACCCGACTCGACGGCACCTAACAACAACATATAGACATAGTAATGATTGTGGCATCTCATTACTAGATCCTAATTACAGTGGCAAAATTATAAAACAATTTTAAAATATACTTATTCATCTTAAATATAAATTCTGGCTAGCATTGTGGATTGTAAATAATCTAATGCTAAAATTGGTCTAATAAGTAAGAGGTTTCCTAGCTCTTTTGTTCCTTCCATCTGCAGTTTCCACGTAGCAGCTAAAATGATCTTTTAATAATCTGAATATGAGTGGTTTACTCTTCTTAGTATCTTCTGTTTACTTCCCTGCAGGATCTGGCTCATGCCTCCTTTGCATATTTCACACAGTTCTTTCATTTTGCCCTCAGTGCCTCTGGCTTCCTTGTGTTCTTTAACAGTGGAAGGTCTTTCTCTCTAAGGGTTTTTGTATGTTCCTTTTACCCTGTGTGCTCTTCCTCTTTGCCTTCTAAAGTGATACTTTCAAAGAGGCCTTCTATTTGCCCTCTCTGTGAAGAGCCACACTTCTGCCAGGTGCTGCAGTGCTTGTTTGTAATCCCAGCGATTTGGGAAGGTGAGGCAGGAGTATTGTGAATTGGACGCCAGAGGCAGTCTGTGCAACTCAGTGAAACCCTTTCTCAAGATAAAATAATAAATAGGCTGGGCATGCAGTTCAGTGGAAGAGGACTTGGAAAGTAAGTATGTGCAAGGCTCTGGGTTCAACACCCATGTACTGCCAAAAACAAAACAAAACAACAACAAAAAGCTAGTCTTCCACCTTCCTCTTTATTCTGATACATTTTGTCAGTAACATCAGCATGTAATCTTTTTAAAGATAATTTTCAGCCAAGCACCATGGAGCATGCCTGTAATCCTGGCTGCTCACAATACTGAGGCACGAGGATTTCCAGTTCAAGGCCAGAAGCAGCCTGCTCAGTTTAGCAAGACTTTGTCTCAAATTAAGAAATAAAATAAAGAGGGCTGAGGGTGGAACTCAGTGGTAGAGCACTTGCCTAGGATGTACAAGACCCTGGATTTAACCCCTTAGTATGCAAAAAATAAATAAAATAAAAATAATTTTCTAAAGTTTATTTTAATAAGAGAAATGTCTGGATATACTTCATTATATTTGAATTTCTTGAAACTTTGAGAGATAGTGATTAGAGGACCAACTCTGTCTTCCAAATAGGTTTTAGTGACAAACATATTTGTTAAAATCTTATTGAATGCTCTTAATAAATTACTATACAGTTTTTTTTCCCTGATTTCAACCAAACAGAAGTTTTGTTTGGCTGGGATTCAGCTAATTAATTTCTTTCTTTCTTTCTTTCTTTCCTTCTTTTTTATGGTACTGGGCAGCTGATCCCAGGGCCCTGTGCATACTTTGCAAGCACTCTACCAAGCTGCACCCCCAGCCCCTTTTTTATTTTTTATCTTGAGATAGGGTCTTGCTAAATTATTCAGGCTGCCTCTGGCCTTGAACTTGTGATCCTCCAGCCTCCAGAGTCACTAGGATTATAGGCACGCATCACAGCCTATCTCAGCTAGTAATTTTCTATTATCTCTAATTTTGGTTGTTTTTGTAAACCAATAGAAGCAGTTGCATTTTTATATTTTAGCAAGTAGGTTCTAATTTCATCAGAATTCTTCTTTTGGAAGAATTTTAATCAAGATAGATTGTGTTTCTAAGTGTTTTCAATGTACAGATGCAAAAATCTTTTTTTAATAGGTTCATAATTTTTGGCAACAAAATTATGGAAACATATCCAAAACATCTGTTTTCAGAATGTTGTTTACCGAACAAAAGTTTATTAATTAATTTTTCTTGATAAGCAATTACTTTTTAGCTTATTTTTTTAAAAAAACTTAATGTTTTCTCTTGAAACAATGGATTGTATTAATTTAGGAAAAACTTATAAGGATCAGGGTATAATCCCCTTCTCAATATGAAGAACACTTTTGAAATACTTGTCTTTTGTATAATATCTCATCTTTAACTCATCTGTCAACAATACTTTAAAGTATTTTACCACAAGATAGTGAATTTGTTTGGTATAAGATTTTCACAGTCACTTCCTGTAATGTAAAAGATTCTCTGATTTGAGATAGTAGAAACCATTCATCCACTTAATTGGGCATATGAAAATTGGAAGATGTCACAGTTCTGTGAAGGTGAACATTTCTCTCCATACTGTGACTCTACCTCCGTCTGTCTTATATATGGCCAATACAGGTGGTGATGGTAATGGTAAATAGTATTTGGGCAGCACTGTTTTACATATGAAATAAGAATTTGGCTCCTAGTACCATACCCAGATGTGGCTATTAATACAAGATAACTTTACTTACTACCATCATTGGCTACATGACAGACCTTTTCACAAACAATATTTTCAAACTTACAAATAAACCAATTTTTAAATGAACTTTTACATTATGCATGTATAAATTAGTGACTTCCTAAGACTTTTTTAAGCCTGCAGCTGTAGCACAGTGGCGCCTGATCCTGTCAGATTTTGGAAGCTAAGCAGGGTCAGGCCTGGTTAGTACTTGGATGGGAGACCACCTGGGAATCCCAGGTGCTGTAGGCTTGGGAGAGGTACGCGGAAACCCACTCCCAAAAATCAGTCCGCCTGAAAACCCTATGAATAGCAAAGAAACACTGACAATAGTGTTTCACCTGTCGCACATAGGGTCGCCAAGAGTCAGACACTGACTTGATGGTACCTAACAACAACAGACTTTTTAAACCTGACTTCATTTCACAGTTAACAGAAATTGCCCAACATGGATGAATGCCATTGTCCATTTGCGTGTTAATTTAGTAAAGTAAATGTGCTTTTGCAGATTAATAATGCATGTGAATTTCTTAATATTTTTTTCTATTTCTTAGTGGATTGACTTAAGCATCTTTGGGAACCATTATTGTAGATGTGAAATTTGGAAGGAAATGCTGGTCACTGCAAGGTGGACATTGGAACAGAAGCAAATCTTTCTTTATAAAAGCCATCATTTGTAGCATATGTGGAAGAGACCTAAGTATTAACCTATGTGTAATTTTTATAGCTCTAGTTTTAGTAGATAAGAATTGTCCAAGTGAATCAGAGTGGATTTATTCGAAGAGAAAATTTGCTTAGATTAACAAACATCTGATTTGGTTAGACAAATTGTTAATAAATTTTAACAAGATGGAAGATGAAACTTAAAATTCAATGTGAGTTTCAAGACAAAGAATAAATTATTTAAATTCTCTTTTCTTTTTGGTACCAGGGGTTGAACCCAGGGCCTCACGCTTACATACTTTCTAAGTGCTGTACCACTGAGCTGCACCCATAGCCCATTTTTTTATTTGAGACAGAGTCTTGCTAAATTACGCAGACTACCTCTGGTTTGGAACTTGCGATCCTCCTGCCTCTGCCTCCTGAGTTGCTGGAATTACAGGTGTGTGCCACCACACCCAGCTCAAATTATTCAAATTTTAAAAATAAAAGTAGCAAGAAATCTATTGTAAATTTAACAGATTATTGAAAACCAATTATTTTCTTGGTCAATGAGCAGTGTAATAAAGGCTTTTTTGAATGTTACTCAACCAGGACCCTTGTGGGTCACCTCTTTCCACTGACGGGACCGGGCTAGCTTTCTTCTCCAGCTAGGATCAGGAACCCACACCTGGGGGACCCATGAGGCGCAGCAGAGTCAAGGATGGATCGCTTGTGGATGGCTGTAGTACAGATTTTATTGTATAGCTCCTGTAAAGAAATAAAGCCCTCAAGCCTACCCTTCTGGATGGTGGAAGTGTCACGGCTCTGGTGGCAGTGGTGGCAGTCCATGTGCCTTCTAGATGCCCTCTGCAAAGTCCAGCTTCATCTCTGCTGCTGGTCTCTGATGATCTCCATCTTGGTCCAGTGATGAAATGGCCTCTGCGATGGCAGGCAGTCTTCTGTCTTGATCTGGTGATGGTGCGGCCAGTCTGCAGTGGAGTGGCAAAATGTGCAGAGCGGCCACAAGCTCTGCTTATACAATCTTTGGGTAACTGCTTCAAAATGGCAGTCAACCAATCAGGTGGTGGTGCAGGCGGCTGGGTGCAACCAGTTAGGAGTGACATTCAAATAAAGGGTGAAATCAGATGTCACTTTCTGGCCAATCGGGATGTTCTTTAGTGCCCAATCAGAGGGCAGGGTGACGGTCAGCAATAACCAATTAGGTGGCAGGGGCAGGTGTCATTTTGGCTTACTGGATGCCAAAAAGACCCTGATGTAGGACAAAGCTCACTGGGAGCCATCTTGCCTTGGAGGATAGATGTCAGTCCTCCAGGTGGGCTAGATAGGCCTCTATTATGGTGGTATTCTCTGGGATCCCAACAGAACCTCAGTGTCATTAGTCCCATTTATGGACATTCACACTTTGGAATTATTGGCCCCTTTTTCAGAGTGAGTACTGTGAGCACTCTGGCAGAGTACCTATCATTACATTTCCAGTAAATATGTGTTGGATTAAATTGAGAGTTATAGTGAGAAATGGTCCTTGAACCATTAGGATCAGTTCTGAGTCAGGGATTGCATCCCATCAATGGTTATCTCTCCTTAGTCTGTTAAATTCATATAGGGACAACCTGGTAGATTATGACTAAGTTAACAAGCATTAAAGTACCAGAGTATTTTTGAAAATTCTGATACATAACTAATACTTGTAACATTGCATGTAGAAAATGATTAACTTGTTAATGAATCTTTGGAACTTAATATCTTTGTAGTTAGAGTCTACTTGTGGAGGGAATAGGATGGAGTTTTGTGTGTGTGTGTGTGTGTGTGTGTGTTGTTGTTGTTGTTTTTTCCTTAACAGATTTTAAGAGAAAAAAGCCAGGTGTTGTAATGTACACCTGTAATTCCAGCTACTTGGGAGGCTGAAGCAGGAGGATTGGGAGGTTGAGGCCAGAGGCAGCCTGTGCAGCTTAGCAAGATCCTGTCTCAAAATTAAAAAAGGGTTAAGGGTACAGTACAGCAATTCTCAGTGAACAGGGGTATGTGTAACTTTTGAAAATTGTGAAACCGAATGCGTTTATTTTTTTGCTTTGAGTGCTAGGCAGTTTTGAACTAGACTTGTGGTCTGTTTAGTTTTTATGTTGAACAATTTCTGTTAACTTTGTGAAATGGAGTCAGGTTTAAAAAGTCTTAGGAAGTCACTAACTTATACATGCATAAGGTAAAAGTTCATTTAAAAATCAGCTTATTTGTAAGTTTGAGAATATTGCTTATGAATAGGTCTGTTTTATAGCCTGTGATGATAATAAGTTATCATTTACCGGTAACCACTTCTGGGTATGGTATTAGGAGCCTCCTATACATATTTCATACTTAAAATGTTGTTGTTAGGTGCTGTTGAGTCAGGTCCAGCTTATAGCGACCCTAGGTACAACAGAACAAAACACTACCTGATGCTGTGTCATGATCGGCACCTAGGTACAACAGAACAAAACACTACCTGACACTGTGTCATGATCGGCACTCTTGTTGGTGCTTCTTTGCTATTTGTAGGATTTTCAATGGCAAATTATTTCGTGAGTGGGTTGCCCGGTCCTTCTCCCATTTTTGCGATGCTGGAGATTGAACCCAGGGCTTCAGAGAGCACGGAGCAGCACTCTACCAACTGAGCTAGTGCTACCCAAATACTGTTTACTATTAGTAGAAACCATTTGAGATAATTATAGTTTATTTTTATAGGTAAGGAAACAATATCAGAGGCTAATAAGTAACTACCTAAGGTCATGCTGATAGTAAGTAGTGAGCTGGGGCTCTCTAGTGAGGTTGACTCTGACTCTAACCCAGTTTCTTTTTCTTAGCCTCACTGCATTTGAGGGACCTTGTGACTCAAAATAGAGCAAGATATAAATTATATTGGAAACACATCTTTTGTCTTCCTATCCTGTCTTCTCTGCAGTAGCTGCAATAGGTACTTTTCATTGAACCTAAAGAGGCCTCAGGAGTTTGAATCTTTAAAATATATATTTGCACTAATTATAAGTTAACCTCCCCCTTTTTATTTTATAGAAAAGGCAACGATGTAGACTTGAAGGCCGAGAAACAGATGGATCTAAGTTCATTACCTCCAATGGAAGTGACTTCAGTGACCCAGTTTATAAAGAGATTGCTGTCACAAATGGTTGTATTAACAGAATGAGTAAGGAAGAACTCAGAGCTAAACTTTCAGAATTCAAGCTTGAAACTAGGTAATTAAAAATTATTTTAATCCGTTTTTCTGTACAGTTAACATACACTATTTTAAAAAGTTGTTGTTGATTTAGCTCAGTTGGTAGAGTGCTGCTCTGCAGTCTCTGAGGTCCTGAGTTCGATTCCCAGCACTGCAAAAATGGGAGAAGGATGTGGCAACCCACTCCCAAGGCAATCCCGAAACAATCTGCCATTGAAAACCCTATGAGGGTTGTTATGAGTTGGGCACGACTCAACAGCACCTAACAACAACAACAACAACAATTTTAAAAAGCCAAAGTAATTTTTTAAAGTTACAAAAGAATTCATATTCATCTTAAAAAGTCTTGAAAACACTGAAAAGTTAAAAACCATCTGTAATCCTAACGTATGAGGTAACAATTGACAATTCAAATAACAACTGTAGTTTATATTTTTATACATAAATCTTGGTGTGCAAGTTTTACCATCAATCTTTTAGATCACGAAAGGGAATTGGTGAGTCAGAGTCTATAGATATTTTAGTCATCTACCAGGAATGTATGAGAGTATCCTATGTCTAATCATAGCAAGTAGGTTTAAAAAATTTTTAGTTGCTCATTTAGTTAATACTTATGTTAACTAAATTATATAAGATAATTATATCTTCTTAATGAGATAGAATGTTTTTCTTTTTTCTTTTCCCTTATATTATTTTTGTGAAGAAGTCTTGTCTGAAAACAGGTAATTTAAAGAAATCATTCACTTAGTGGGACAGTTTTTTTGTTTAGTTTTAGTTTCTAAAAGTAATGCAGAACGATGGTATGCATTATGTTTAACTGTAAATTGAATGAGAAAAAGTGCAGCTGGTGTGTATCTTTAGGGAGGTATGCATATACATAAGTTTTTAATAGTATTTTACAAAACAGTTTTTATACTTAGGATAATGGGGCAGGAATGACTTTTGGCATAAAGAAAAATTGACCGTATTTACTAGGTGAAAATATGTTGTTTTAGGGCAGCCCTGAATCTTTATTCCCTTCTAAGTACCTTCTCTTTAAAATAGAGCCTCACTACTTTTCAAAAGGGCACAAATATTTTTTTCCTCTTCTTAATTGTCTGCCTCATAATTTATGAAGAGAATTTCGGCTTCATTTTCTCTTGAATCCATTATGAAGATACAACCTATAGTTGACAGAAGATTTTCTGAGCAAAAGTTTTGTCCTTCCCAGATGTGAAGTTCACTTGCTTACTCCTGGCTTGCATGGGAGCTAGTGATCTAAATGTATGTTTACACATTTATTCAACAAGCTCATATTGAATTCTAAGCACTACATTAGTCATTGAAGTTACAAAGGTAAATACAGATATATTCCCCACTCTGGAAATTTCAGTCTTTTGGGAAAATACACAAACAGTTACCATACAGAGTGACCAATGCTATATTGAATGTCTGGCCAAGTACAGCATGAGAATATGGAGAAAAGTGTTCTCAGGAGTTAGGAAAGTGACATTGGAATTGTGCCAGACAGAAAAGGGAGGGAGGGTATTTCAGGCATAAAAGAACAAAAAACCTTTTCTAATTTTCTGTTTGTATATTTTCTCCTACATGTTCTTTTTCTTTAGCTACTATTCAGTCAGAGCTGTAGAATATGAAAGCATACCACACATTTAGGCTGTGACTTCTAGTGTGTTTTGTCTGTAGTATATGAGATACCAGCGTAGAGTGGGGAAGCAGGAACGTTTGATAATGCTACTGAAATACTGAAATGATAGGTTGTAGTGAAATTGCGAAGGAACCCTATTCTGAAGTCTGTTTTTACTGTGAGCAGAGGGGAGCCACCAAACGTAGTCAGCAGGAAATTGGCATTAGTGCTTAGTTCTTATGTAAGGTGAGGAATGAATGGTTGCAATAGTGAAAGTATTTGCCATAGTCCAAGAAGCTAATGGGAGCCATAGTAGAGAGAATTAAGGAGAAACAGATTCTGAATATTTTTCAGAGTTGGAATTGGTAAAAATGGTATTTGGATGTGGGGGGCAAGGGACATCTTAAAAGATGACAGGTTTTTATCCTGAGCAGCTAGTTATATGTTTGTGCTACCTGTTGGTTTGCAGTGTAGTTTCTCAAAAGAGAACGAAGAAAGGAAGAAAGGAGGGGAGGGAGGGATGAAGGAAGGCAGATACCATAATCCAAAGCTGTCACATGACACAGAGGTAACTCATAATGCTTTAATATGAAAGAGGCTGATGGATTTCCTCCCTAGGGTTTGATAATGTGGAAAATCTCAAAAGACATTTTGCTTTAATATAATCAACTGGTTGATTATCAGTGTTCTCATGAGTAGCATTCCTTTTCACTGCCTCAGTAGTTGTTTAGAAAGGAAAAAAGCAGACCAAAAGGCTAAAAATAATTTTTTTTAAGTCACTGGTTGCCAATATGATCAGAATACCTTACTTGGTGCACATGTTAACTGCAATTTAGATCCTCTTATTTTTACTACTATTTTGTATTTGCAGGCCAATGTAGGATTTAGCCAAGTAACAATGAAGTTAATCTGAACACTGGTTGTGACTTAAGTTTTTGAAGAAATACATACATTTTGAAGAATGTGACCACCATTACCAACCATTGTTATCTATGGAGGAGGACCCTTCCTTCCTCTCCCCTACTCAATTTGTAGAATTTAAAATATGTATTTTAAAACTGTCTGTAATCTTAAAATCACCAAAATCATATTGTACCCATGATAAATTAAGAAACCTACTTTCAATTAAGAACCTACCGAGTTCCTATAGTCGACACAGTTTACCCTAGGGTTGTTGTTGTTGTTAGGTGCCGTCGAGTCGGTATCCGACTGAGAGCAACCCTTATAGGGTTTTCAATGGCTGACTGTTTTGGGATTGCCTTGGGAGTGGATTGCCAGGTCCTTCTCCCATTTTGGCGGTGCTGGGACTTGAACTCGGGACCTCAGAGACTGCAGCGCAGCCCTCTATCAACTGAGCTAAATCCCAGCCCCTACTCTAGGGTAGTATCTTCTTAATTAGTTTTCCAAGTAACTAGCAGACATCCAGCTTTATATGGTAGGTTCATAATGTTTTCATATTCTCAAAAATTGTTTTTTAGTTGTTCAAACTACAGAAGCCAGAAAAAGTACAGTATGTTCAGTTCACTTGAATTTTCATATCTGGCATTTGTATTTGGTCTGTACAATAATTTGAAATTAGTTTTAATTTTTGTATCATGCATGTCATCTTAATACATACGACAGTATGATTATGTCAACAGATGTATGCTGATGAGGCTCATGGTTTGGAATACCAGTATATGTTGGAGAAGATACTCTTCTGTACTACTAAAATGAAGTTACCAGTGAAGGAAAGTGTTCCTGTTGTATTAAACTTTTTATTTTCATTAGTTCGTTGCTAACTAAGCTTTGAATCTTGCTTTGTGTACATTATTTTAACTAGCATTTGCTAAATTGTGCAGTGACTGTCAGTGTTCAGCCCAATGCCAGCAGGTAAGAGTTCTGATACATTACTGTTAAATCCACTGAAGTAAATTGTATTCTTCTTTTACTTAGAGGAGTAAAGGATGTACTAAAGAAGAGACTAAAAAACTATTATAAGAAGCAAAAGCTGATGTTGAAAGAGAGCAGTTGTGCTGACAGTTACTATGACTACATTTGTATCATTGACTTTGAAGCCACTTGTGAAGAGGGTAACCCACCTGAATTCACACATGAAATCATTGAGTTTCCTGTTGTTTTACTGAATATACACACCTTAGAAATAGTAAGTGAATTCTATTCTAATTTTATTTTTTAGCAACTATTTTGTTCACTAAGATAGACAATCTCATTCTCCATTTTAGTTAGAATTAGAATTCTGAAGTGATCTTTTTGCTTTTGCTGTGAATGTTATATTAGCTTGACTAACAGAAAAACTATAGTAAAGCAATTTCAGAAACTGCTGCTCTCAGCTGGGCATAGTGATGCATGCGTATAATCCCAGTGTCTCGGGAGGCAGAGGCAGAAGGATCATGAGTTTAAGGCCAGAGGAAGTCTACCTAACTTAGCAAGACCCTGACTCAAAATACAAAGTGAAAGATGGCCTGGGGTTGTGGCCCAGTGGTAGAACATTTGCAAAGTATGTGTGAAGCCCTGGGTTCAACCTCAAGTACTACAAAGCAAACAAACAAACATACCTGGTGCTCTCCTTTTGTAGGAGCTAAAATTATACTATTTTTTTCTGTTTGCTTAGAACCTTTGGGTGGACATCAGAATCTCCTGAGAAATAGTAAAAACAAAAACAAAAGAACCAATGGCTGGTTCTAATCCCAAACATACTAATTAATTGTACTATGGTAGGGTCCTTGACAACAGCATATTTTTAAAAGTTTTCTCAGGTGGTTTTGCTACGTAGTCAGAGCAGAGGACCAATGCTGTAAACTAATGTGTACTTTAATCAATGAGGGTGATAATTTATAGAAATAACTGGCCATCTTTCTGGTGGAAAGTTTAGAGGGGAAATAATTCCTATAACCTTGGCTTCCAAGCATTGCAATATGTGTGCTTTAGATATTTATTGTCACTACATTCTTAGTTCTGTAGATCCTAGCATAAATTTCCCCAAATAATAATGTTGGCCTTGTAGAAGCTGAGTGAGAGTATGCATCATTTTGTTTATTTTTTGTTGTTGTGTTTTTATAAATGTTGGTGAGTTGCAGGGTAATACGACTTTTGCTCCATCCATTATGCAGCTATTACATCCCTTTTGCTTACATATTTCATCAGCTTACATCTTTTACAGAACCACAATTCCTATGTATTCATAAAGTTGCATCATGTATTTTGAGGTTTTCCATTTTGTACGTTTTAATATCTCATCACTCAAAAGTCACTTCTGTGACATCCCCTATTCCCACCCTATACACTGGCATTACGTATAAAAAGGCTTTGTACGTGAAAATGCATAGACTTTTTTTTCTGTTCAAAGCCTTTTTAAATTATACTTTTAATAGAACCAGGCTTGGTAGTGCACGCCTGTAATCCCAGTGGCTCGGGAGGCAGAAGCAGGAGGATTGCAAGTTCAAGACCAGAGGCAGTCTGCGTAATTTAGCGAGACCCTGTCTCAAAATAAGTAAAAAAAATGGGCTGGGGGTGCAGCTCAGTGGTCCAGCACTTGCAAAACATGCAAATACAAGGCCCTGGGTTCAACCCCCAGTACCGCAAAAAAACAATAAAAAAAAAAAAAATATATATATATATATATATATATGTATGAGCCTAAGTCTATAATTTTCTTTTCCAAGCAGATTAATGATTAGTAAAAGGAAAAATGGCAGCTATGAAAGCAAATAATCTTGTATAACTCATTAGATTTCACTTCCTCCCTTAGTCAGGGACATAGCTCTAACAATTCTCCTCCCTCACTTAGACATATGATTTATTGCTTTCTTCTATATTATTCCTATCACATACAAACATGTTTTACTTCACAAGAAAACCTTCACTTCATCCCACTGCATTGCCACCTTACCCCTTTTCTTTGTTCCTCTTTATGGCAAAAATTTTTCAAATAAGTTGTGTGTTGTTCTGTCTGTTTCCTTTTTTTCTCTTTATCTTTTAAACTCACTACACCATGGGCTCAGGGCTGGGATTTAGCTCAGTTGGTAGAGCGCTGCGCTGCAATCTCTGAGGTCCCGAGTTCAATTCCCAGGACCGCAAAAATGGGAGAACTTGGCAATCCACTCCCGAGGCAATCCTGAAACAGTCAGCCATTGAAAACCTTATGAGGGTCGCTATGAGTCGGATGTGACTCGATGGCATCCAATACCACCACCACCACCACCATGGGCTTACATTCAATTAAGTGTAAACTATGTATTAATTTCCATCATTATACTAAAATCTCTTTGTCAGCCTCATCTTTGGTTTTTACCAAAGGCCTTGTAGAATGGACTGCTCTTTTGAAATGTTTTCTTCAAGTGCCATTATGCTGCCTCCTTTCTGATTTTTTTCCAGGCTTGTTGGGTTTCCCCTTTGCGATTTCCCTTCATGAATCCTCGCCTTTTAATAATGGGTGCCCCTGGGTTCAATCCCAGATCCTGTCCCTTGATAATGTTACTTTGTTCTATAGCTTTTAGAAACTACATTGATGAATTTGAAATATGAATCCCTAGTCTATACCTCTGTCCCAAATCCGTGGGGCTTATTTGACATCTCTACTTGGACATCTAAACAGGGATCTTAATATGAATTTACCCTCAGTCCATTCTGTCTTCAGCTTGCCTTACCTTGGGTCATGACAACTCTTTCTAATTCTAACCTCTTCGTTCTGTTCAGAAATTTTGACGTCATCCTTGACTTCTGTTTCTTGCATATCACACATCCACACCATTAGTGATTCCTGTTTGGATCTAACTTTGAAATATATTCAGAACCTAATCACTTAACTGCTGTGACTCCTGTCTGAGCCCCAACCATTTCTTATCTGATTTACTGTGTTTGCTATCTAATAGGTCTGTGTGTTTTCTTTGTACTCTCAGCAGCCAGTGTCTACATGATGGGCCAAGTAATCCTATAAGTACAAGTATATCGTTTCATTCCTTGGCTGAAAACCTTGCCTAGGCTCCCTATTGAACTCTGAGTAAAAGCCATATTCCTTGTATGATCTGGCCTCTTGCTGATCTGGCCAAGCATGCTTCAGCTTCTTATTTCCCAGGGATTCAGCCCTGCTTCTTTTCCCACAGAAGTCTTGCTAGCTGATTCCCTCCCTCCTAGTCCTTTAAATTTCACTCTAAATAAAACCCACCTGATTATCCTATTTACTAGGGTAGCTTAAACTCTCCTGTATGGCCAGTGTTTCTGTATCTTTTTTCCTGCTCTACTTTTCTTTTAAATGATAATTAAATATTTGGTCCATGAATGTGTAATTCTCTGTTAACATTATTTTTTAAGAGTATTAAAAATTGAATAGAATTTTATCAATGTGTGTTAAACTGTATTTAGCATTACCTGATTGTAATGGTAAAGGCAGTTGCAATATTTTTAAAGATTTTTATTTAGTTACATACAAAACAAAATATTGATACAGAAAATGATTTTTAATAAGCTTTATAATACTCAGTGAAGTGGCATTTTTCTGCAATATGTCTAGTAAGTAAAGAACGTATAACTTTGGGAATTAAAATTTCTCTGGTATTTTTTTTCTTACGATTCTTAGCAACCATTTATATGTCTTCTGGTTAATAGATTGGTGTGTGCTAAGAATTTATTCTAAGGATGTATAAACATTTACTTTTCATAATTTAAAAGTTTACTCCCCCATGCGTCTTTCATTTTGCTGTACCGTGGGGGCTTGTGTGTTGTTGTGATGCTGAAAGGTTTGCCACTGGTAGTACAGAAACCAGCAGGGTCACCCATGGTAGACAGGTTTAAGCTAGGCTTGCAGACTAAGACAGTTTAGGGAGAACCACATGGCTAGCCCACTCTCGAAACAATTAGCCATTGAAAACACTATGAATAACAGAGAAAAGCTGTTGGATAATAGTGCCAAAAAGTGAGCACCCCAGGTTCGAAGGCATTCAAAAGACAACTGGGGAAGAGTTGCCTCAAAGTAGAGTCATGCTTTTCTCAAGCTTAAGGATGAAGAAAAAATTCAAGCCTTGAGTGGAAATAATGAAGGATTCTATAGGGAAAATATTAAATGACACAGGAAACATTAAAAGAAGATGGAAGGAATACACACAGTCATTATACCAAAAGAATTTGTGGATAACCAGCCATTTCAAGATGTTGCATATGATCAGGAACCAATAGTACTAAAGAATGAAGTGGAAGCTGCCTTGAAGGCATTGGCAAAACACAAGGCTTCAGATATTGATGAAATACTAATAGCAGTGTTTCAACAAACAGATATAGCACTAGAGGTGCTAACTTATTTATGCTAAGAGATTTGAAAAACAGCTACCTAGCCAACTGACTGGAAGAGATCCATATTTATTTCTAGTCTCAAGAAAGAGGATCCAACTGAATGTGGAAATTATTGAAGGATATCATTAATATAACACGCAAGTAAAATTTTGGTAAAGATCATTCAAAAGTGACTGCAGCAGAATATAGGGAACTGCTGGAAAATCATGCTGGATTTGGAACAGGGCATGGAACAGGGACATCATTGCTGATGTCAGATAGATACAAGCTGAAAGCAGAGAATACCTAAAAGTTGTCTATATATGCTTTATTGACTATGCAAAGGTATTTGACTGTGTGGAGCATAACAAATTATGGATAACATTGTGAAGAATAGGAATACCAGAGCACCTAATTATACTCATGAGGAATCTGTAAATGGACCAGGAGCCAGTTGTTTGAACAGAAAAAGGAAACACTGCTTGGCATAAAGTCAAGAAAGGTGTGTGTCAGTACTGTACCTTTCACTGTGTCTCTTCAATCTCTGTGCTGAGAAAATAATCCAAGAAGCTTGACTTTTAGGAAGAATGCGGCATCATAATTGCAGGAAGACTCATTATCAATCTGTGTTATGCAGATGACACAACTGCTTGCTGAAATTGAAGAGAATTTGAAACATTTACTGACGAATATTAAACAACACAGCCTACAATATGGGTTGTGCCTCAACATCAAGAAAACAAAAATGCTTACAATTGGATTGTATACAACTTCATAACAAATGGAGAAAAGATTGAAGTTGTACAAGGTTCTGCTTTACTTAGTTCTGCAATCAACACCTGTGGAAGCAGCAGTCAAGAAATCAAAAGACACATTGCATTGGGAAAAGCTGTTGCAAAAGACCTCTTTAAAGTGTTGAAAAGTAAAGGTGCCACATTGAAGATGAAAGTGTGCCTGATTCATACCATGGTATCTTCAGGTGTATCATTTAGTTGAGAAAGCTGGACATTGAATGTGAGAGACAGGAGAAGAATTGATGCTTTTGAATTATGCCGGAGATGAATATTGAATATACCGTGGACTGCTAAAAGTTCCAACAAATCTGTCCTAGAAGTGCAGTCAGAGTCCTCCTTTGAAGCAAGGATTGCTAGACTGATTATGTATTTTGGGCATGTTCTCAGGAGGAACCAGTTCTTGGAGAGGGACATGATGTTTGGGAGAGTGACAGTTGAACAAAAAAAGGAAGACCCTCAACTAGATGGACTGACACAGTGTCTGCAACAATGGACTTAAACATAAGATCATGTGCCTGGCACAGAGTCAAGGAATGTTTTGTTCTGTTATGCATAGGGTCACGATGATTTGGATCCCATTCAATAGCACATAACAACAACAAAAATTTTCTACCACAAGGAATATTCTTTGTCTTTTCTCCATATCGAACTAGGATTAATATTTCCTATCTTTAAATTTTTAGGCTTTGAAATTATCCTTAATTTTTAGAAAGTGACCCAGCCTATTCTGGCTTAGGGAGGCAGTATTGGCCTGGAGGGAAAAGCACTTAGATAATACTTGCTGTACTTAGTTCACAGAGTTGTGGATATAAAACAAGAAATCAAGCGTAGAAATGACTTAAAAGCTTCAGAAATGCTAGAAAAATAATATATGGTCCACCCTTAAACTAGTGTAATCACACAGTAAAATTTTGACTATTCACAATTTAATTTATTTGAATCTTTTTATGAAAATGAAGACAATCCAAGAGTAAGTGAGAGTAGTAAATGTAGAGCTAATTTATTATAACTGAAGACTGGTATTTCTTCAGAAGAATGTATTCTTTTAAAAACTTTTTATCTTAAAGTAGAGATTGTATTAATGGGCTTTATAATCTTAAAATAGTACACACAAAATTATCAACATTTTGCACCTCAGGAAAATGTTTATTTAAATTTTGATTGGAAAGTTTGCTTTCAGATACTTTATCTTAAAATTTTTAAAAAGTGAAACATTTTTTAAAATTTAACAGTTAAAGGGCTTTGGAGAATTATCCTCATAAACTCTGGATCTGTGCTATCAACACCTGTAAAATTTCAACCTGATACTCCTGAATTCCTCCTGTGTTGCATGTCATATATCTTAAGTCATATACAGTACACTGACATATTATTTTTCCCTTGTAGGAAGATACATTTCAGCAGTATGTGAGGCCAGAGATCAACTCAAAACTTTCTGACTTCTGCATCAGTCTTACTGGAATTACTCAGGTTCTCCTCCTCCTCCTCCTTTTTATTTTTTATTTTTTTATTTTATTTTCTTGAGAGTTTTGAAAGAGGTTTTTAAATTAGGGATTTATTTTGTAGATCATTTAAAAATTGTTATGAACAGTTTAATGTACTATTTTCCTCATAACAATCTTTCCCATTGTGATAATAATAAAAAAAAAACTTTAGAGCAGGGCTCAGGGGCACATGCCTGTAATCCCAACTACTTGGTAGGGAGTAGGTGATTGAGGCAGGAGGTTCACTTGTGTCACTTGAGCTCATAAGTTTGAGAACATCTTGGGCAACATAGCAGGATCCCATCTCAACAAACAAAAAAGCAAGTTTTACACCTGTTAACATTTTCCTCAGCCTTTTCTTTTAAGGAGTCCCCTAATATAAAGAGTTCATTTGTGAAATGGAGCCTTAGCAAAATAACTGTTCTTGCTGTACTTGCAGATACGTTTTATAGTTTATCTGTTTACAACCTGAGCGTATATCTACCTTTATTTTATTTTTCAAGTCTCTGGCTTTTGGTTGTATTTCAGTGTGTGAACTTGTTGTTCAGTTACTCAGTTCATTTATTCATTCACTCCACAGATAATTGAGTGCTACTTATTGTAATATATGCCAAGGAGCTAGGGATTCAGAGACGGTCTAGTCATTCCCTGGCCTTAGCTTCCTTGTAATCTGTAAGTCAGGAGGACAGACAAGGCAAATAAGTGCTCACAGTATGGTGAGGAAGAGTGACAAATCAGTGTTTTGTCAGGGTATTATGGACTTCTGTAAGAAGGGTTCCCATTGTGACAGCAGAATGGAGGGCTGTCTTGAGAAAAGCTTCCTCTTGTTGCAAACTTGGGCTGAGTTGTGACAGATGAAGTGGCAGAAAAGAAGGGCTGGACATTTCAGGTGTGAAACACCAGAACCACATGTAGTTCAGGATGGCTCAGATGTGTATGGGCTGGTGAGAAAATGGTCAAAATAGGCAGAGGCAAACCACATCATGAAGGGTCACATGTCTCTGTATCCTGAAAGCCTTGGAGAGTGTATGGAAGCCGTTCATGTGAGAGTACGTGATAGGTCAGATTGCCATTACAGGAAGTACATTCTGGCAGCAGTGTGTAGTGTAGTGTAGAGTGAAGAGATTTGAGACCCAAGATCGGAAGACCGCTTGTGAGGAGCTGTGGCTTATAACTAGTCAGAGATTTCCCTTTTCTCCACTCAGAAGAATCAGTAAGCCACTAGGTGGAGGTCTGTGAAAAGAAAACTGCTGAGGGTGATCTTAAATCTTAATTTTGGAAGGTTTGTACACTTTAAATGAGGGAAGTCCCTAATACTTGGCTATAAACAGTTTTTAATTGTCTTAAACGAAACTTTAGGTAGTAGGAGAATCTAAGCCAAGGAAATCATGGAGAATTTAAATTTAAAACATAAATAAGCCATTGTCATACCATCCTTTTCCATTCAGTTTATGTCTGGGTATTTTGTAGGATTATAAGTAGCCACCCTGACTTTGTATGTTTTACTTTTATATCCTCAGGATCAGGTAGACCAAGCTGATACTTTTCCTCAGGTATTGAAGAAAGTAATTGACTGGATGAAGATGAAGGAATTAGGAACAAAGTATAAATATTGCATATTAACAGATGGGTAAGTATTTAGGAAAATTATCTTTTTAAGATTTACTTTTTAAGATAAAAGTTTCCTATATTCATTTAACTTCTAGAATAAAAATACAGAAGAATGACTATTAAAGGTCTTGGAGTCACCCTGTGGGAGACAATATTTTTCCTTTCACATTCGTATTCCTACTTAAATTTTGAGTCCTAGGAATGAAAGGAAACAATGCAGTGATGTATTCTAATCCAGGACTAGACGAGTAGAAAGATAAATGTTAATGTGTAAAACTAAAATGACTTCCCATAAAACCCAGTTTTTATCATGACATTTCCTTGCCCATAAAAATCTTCACTGTGGCATTCAAGGTTCTCTCAACTCCCCACCACCACCAGTGAGCTTAGCCCACGTGCTGTCATTTCTTTTTCCTCTAGTCAGGCTACTCAATGAATTCACGTGATTATTCTTTTTCTCTCTGTACTTTATTATTTTCTTCTTGCTGAAAGACACTTCCTTACTACCTTATGCGTATTCAAAGCTGTCCATGTATTTTACCCTGATACTATAGCTCATATTGATTTTTTTTCTTCGTCATATAACCTTTATGGTATGTACCATTTTGATTCTTATATTCTCATTTCTAATCTTTATATATTTAAGATTTATTTTTTCAAGGAAATAGAAACCTTTTACAGTAAGGACTTTCATTACCTGATATCTATTATGCTTATTATACTGCTGCATTGAAATTGTATGCCTAAAAAGCATTTGTTAAATGAAAACTAGATGAGAACATTAGAAAGATTAAAACAAAGGTTACAGATACTGTATCAGAGCAGTTCTTGTACCATAATGCCATTACCGTTGAAGAAAAAGTCCTAAACAACTTCTCTTTTACTCTGTGGACTATTTGTACTGTAAACTAACGTAGAGGGTTTGGAGATCCTCAGCTCCAAGAGAAGAACCCTAGCTGGCTACAGTAGCGCCCACCTGTAATCCTATTGATTTTGTGGAAGATCGCAAGTTCAAGGCTAGAGGCAACCTGCGTAACTTAATGAGACCCTTTCTCAAGACAAGAAATAAAAAAAGACCTTTCTCAAGACAAAGAAATAAAAAAAGGGGGACAGAGGTGTATTCTAGTGGTAGAGGCCTTGCAAAGTATGTGTAAGGCCCTGAGTTCAGCCCCCAAGTATTGCAAACAACAAGCAAACATAAAACCCCCAAAAAGCAAACTAAAAGAAAAAAAAAAATAACACTGAATTGAATCACATAATTTAGAAATCTGTTAGATTTAGAATCTAAAGATTTAGAAATCTTTAGAAATCTGTTACTGATGTTAAATGTAAAGAGCAATGTTCCTGCTAACATTGACAGGTGTTTCTGTCATAACAGTATCTGCAATTCTATAAAAACGTTAATTCTAGCACAGATCATTCAAAACGTATGTGATTTTGTAATTAGCATTAACAAAACCAATAATTGATACCTCCTGAAATAATTTGGACAGCGAAGGCAAAAAGTTCAGGGGTGGTAGAGATTGCCTCAGAGTGTTAAAAATACACAGAGATAATAGTTCATAGGGACAGACACTTGTTTTTAATTTTCTTAAAATGTAGTCGAAAGTGCTTGTTGCCAGCACAGCAGCTGAGTTGAGGGCTTTTTTATTTCCTGCTGAAGACTGTAATTTCTACTGCTTTTGTGACTGACTCCCCTTGCCTAAGAAAAGTGATGTATGAACCAACATAATTTCCATGTTGCACTTTCAGTTTTGGCTTTCTTAATTATAGTAAGTTGATTGGTGTTGTAGAAATGTGCTGTAGTAAAACATTTTAATCCCTTTATTTTTGTCTATTTATTTATTTAATTGTTTTACTTTATTTCAGTACCTATCCTCAAAGAACTTACTAATATGATAAACCTGGCATTACAAATCAGCCAAGCAGAGTTATTTCAGAATTTTAAAAAAGCTGACTTGGGAAAATGAGGTAGGAGGATCATGAGTTTGAGGCGGAGGCAGCAGCAGCCTGTGCAACTTAGTGAGGTCCTCTCTCAAAATAAAAAATAAAAAAGAGTCTGGTGGTACACTTAATTACCTAGCTTGTGGGAAGCCCTGGATTCAACTCCTCTGTACCAAATTAATTTTCAAAGATGGAATTCTGTGCAGGGATCAGAACTATAAAAATAATTAAGATGAGCCTAATAAAAATTAGTTTGTGGAAAAAAATCTAGTACACTCAACCTCTATTTTTTTTCAGGTTTTATTTTTGAAGTCTCTCTGTAGAAGGCAGGATTAATATTCTAAGCTTGATATTATATAAGTATGAGAAAATTGATGTGTATAAATAAAAAAGAGAATGACTTAAAGTACTCAATTTGTAGTATAAGTGTAGCATTTATTTTGATCTGTTTTTCCTCTTTTTATTTTTAAGTTCATGGGATATGAGTAAGTTCTTGAACATTCAGTGCCAACTCAGTAGGCTTAAGTATCCTCCTTTTGCTAAAAAGTGGATCAATATTCGAAAGTCATATGGAAACTTTTACAAGGTAAATTTTCTACATTTATTATGCTCTAAATGATATTTGCTACATTTTTCATATAAAGTACATTAAATTGTGGTTTTCTAGGTGATTTTCACAGAAAAAGACCATATAATTAGTTGTTACAGTATAGTCTTAATTGTGTTCAAATTAGAAAGACAAGCCTTTTTCTTTCTAGTCAACCTGTTAACTATTTAAATAGGCTAACTGTATACATGACAGGAGTTTGAAACTGTGAAGATACTGTGTGAATTGCCTGTGGAACAAAAGCTCCCTGCTGAATTATTTTACTTTACTTTGATCAAAGTTAACACATGTATGTAGCATAAATTTTGAAATAATACCACAAAGCTGTTTATGACAATGGCAGTCTTCTGCCATAGCCTTTACCAGAATTAGTCCCTATTCTTATGAAGCAAATACTTTGAACTTTTTAAAAAGCTATTTCTTTATCTATTTAGCTTTGTATTTCTGAAGTACATATTTATACTATTTCTTGAATTTCTCATTTGACATAACTCATCAGTTCCTGCAGTGAACAGTGGTTTAGCTCTAGTAACTCTGGTGATTCCACCATGTCCTTCTGCCCTACATATCTTCCTAGTCATGTTAACTTTTTATTTTATTTTTTTAAACACTGTGGGTTGAACCCATGGCGTTGCACATGTTAGTCAGGTGTTCTAGCACTGAACTGCACCCTCAACCCCTTTTTTAAATTTCAAGACAGTATCTGTCTAAGGCTAGGCTGATTCTGCCCTTGAATTTAACAACTTCCTGCTTCAGCCTCCTGAGTACCTGGGATTACAGGCCTGTGCCACCGCACCTAGCTTTGTGTTACTTTTATAGTCAAATCATTATTCAGAGTGACTATGGGAAGTATTCACAACTTTTCTCTGGCTTTTTTGTTTGTTTTTTTCCTTTGAGACAGGGTCTCACTGTGTAACTTAGGGTGCCTGGAACTCATGATCCTCCTGCCTCCACCTCCCAACTGTTGGGATGTGCCACCAGGCCTAGCTGGATTTCTTTCTTTCTTTTTTTTTTTTTTTTAATTCATTCTGTTACTCTTTATTCAAAGTGTGAATCACTTCCCGTTACTCAAAACACTTAGTCTGTTGGTTTTTCCAGGACTACCTTCCTGGCCCCCGCACATCTGTCTGCTTGTCATGCTGTGGAGCCCTGCATGGTGTTGTGATACTGAAAGCTGTGCCACTGGTGTTTCAGATATCAGCAGGGCCACCCATGGTGGACAGGTTTCAGCTGAGCTTCCAGACTAAGATAGAGTGGAGAGAAGGATTCGGCAGTCCACTCCCAAAACAATTAGCCATTGAAAACCCTACGAATAGCAGAGAAGCACTGTCAGATATAGTACTGGAAAATGAGCGCCCCAGGTTAGAAGACATTCAAAAGACAGCTGAGGAAGAGTTGCTTCCTTAAAGTAGAGTCAGTGATGAGCATAGAATAAAGCCCCTGGGACCTCCATTTGCTGATATGACATGAGTCAAAATCAGAAGAAACACCCCAGTGGCTGCAACCATGTGCTCAAAAATAAAAAGATATGTTCATGGCACAGTATAGGGTAGTGATTCATTCTCTTGTACCTAGGGTTGCTGAGTCAGATCCCATTCGATAGCACCTAACAACTACACCTTCCTGGAGCCTTAAACCCAAACTATGTTCTTTAGGCTTCTAAAAATCACCCATAGGGGAATTTCTTTGCTTTCTGTCATATGGCAGGTTCTGTGTCATCATCTTTCTCGCTTTACAGTTGCATTTTGGTGAAGCAAATCCTAAAGTAGTTTCTTGAAAAAAGGTGCTTTTCCTTGAAAACATTTTTTAACATTTTTTAAAAACTAAGAAGTGCATACAGAATAGTAAGAGTTTAAAAAAATTTTAGGGTGAATACCCTTGAAACTTCTACCTGTTTAGGCTTCTTCCTTTATGACAGAACTAAGCATACTTCATACTTTCATGGTTATCATTTTCTTGTTTTTCCTTATAGCTTTAATATTTATATGTACATCCTCATTTCATACAGTTTGATTTTGCCTGTCTTTGAAATGTTAGTGTAAATAGCATTACACTGGCTGTCTTACTTTGCTTTTTTCCTTAACATGTGTGAGAATCATCTGCACTGTGTGTACAACTGCTGTTCTTTCCCTGTATGCACTGTAGAATTTCATTGTGTAATATACCCTTTTGTTTGTCTGTGCTACTTTGCCAGATATTTGAGTATTTTTAATTTTGAGCTTTATTGAATAGTGTTGTTATAAACATTCTTGTGTATGTCTGCTGGTGCATTTGTGTACTCATTTGTCTAGGGTATTAACCTAGGAGTGGAATTGTAGAGTTACAAGGTATAAGTGTTGTGGACGTTACTGTATAATGCAAAAATAATTTTCCAGAAGGGTTGTACCAGTTTGTACTCCCTTTAGTATTGGTGAGTTTACTTCTTAGTCCACATCCTTGCTGGCATCTGATATTGAGAGACTTTTTAAATGTTTGTTAATCTAGTGAATGTATAAGGCCATCTCATTGACTTCTGACTTACATGTATGAGATTACTTGTGAGGTTGAACTTCGTTTTGTATGTTTATTAGCCATGTGGATTTCTCTTTTTGAGAAGTCCCTATTTAAGTCTTCTGCCCATCTTTTAAAAAATTGGATACTTAGTACTTGTGATATTGGTTACTAGTGTTACGGTTTACTAGTTCTTTGATTATATTTGATAATTTTCTCCTTTTTTGTAGGTTTTTCTTTGCACTCTTTTTGTGAGTTTTTTTTTTAATTGTGGAAAATTCCAAACATTATAGAAATAGAAAGGTATAATGAACCATGACCCAGTTTTAATAGTTATAAATTTGTAGACAGTCTTCTTTCAGCTATATTAATGCTTTTCTTTTTCTTGTTATTTTGAGTCAGAAATTAAACATCATATCATCTGATCTGTAAATATTTCATTATATATCTCCAAAAGGCATAATCATGATACCATTTTCACATCTAAAAAGTTAACAGTCATTCCTTATTGTCATCCACTAGTCATAAACATTTCATTTTCTTTTTCTTTTTTTATGTTAATTCAGGATCAGTATAACTTTCACTTATTTGCAGTAAATTGCTATGTCTTTTGTCTTTTTTTCTCTTAGTTGTTGTTAGGTGCCTTGGAGTCCTGTCTGACTTATAGCAACCCTCACAGGGTTTCCAATGGCCGATTGTTTCAGTATTGTTTTACTCTTTAGTATTTTGAAATCTGTAAATTCCCTTTCCATCTCTCCCTTTTCCCCGTTTTTTTGTTTGTTTGTTTGTTTTTTAAGAAACTTAAGTTACTTGTTCTGTAACTGTTTCTACTAGTCTGTATTTTGCTAGTTGTATCCTGCAATGTAATTATAAACATGTCTCTGTCCTCTGTATTTTAGGTACATTTGTATTCAAGTTTAGGGCCTTGATCACCTTAAGGTTCTTTTCTTACTTCAACTCTCCCATGGTTGTATATCTTATATTAGGGGATTCTTCCTCAAACCTATAACTTAAAGGAATAATTTGTTTATTTTAAGGCCTATTAATAATTAAATTTTAAGGTAATTTTTAAGTTTACATAAAAATATCGGTAGCTCACAGTACATTTGTATAATCATAAAGTTATTATAAAGTAATACAATTCCCAGGGCTCTTGTGAATAGATTTTTTGGTTAATTTATTACCATCTTCTTTTTTGTGTATGCTTTTCTAGTCATTATAAAGGATACCAACTGTAATGCCAATTAATAGCTTAAGTAAAAGAAACTTAGATTTTTGTTTTTTAAAAAATGTGTTCCTGGAACATGGGTGTGGTGATGCATGCCAGTAATCCTGGCATTTGGGAAGCTGAGGCAAGAGGATTGTGAGTTCTAGGCCAGCCTGAGCTACAAGGCAAGATCCTATCTCAACAACAACGACAACAACCGTGGCCCTTTCTTTTTGTTTTGATTTGTTTGCCTTATCCAAGTAGACCTAAAAGTCTTTTATCACATAACTGTATTTCTCTGTGTGTGATGCTAATAAGGTGAGTTCATAGCCATGGTATATGGTATGTGCAAGACTCTGGAGTTTTTTCCCTTATTTTTGTAACATTAAAAATGATTTTTCATCCATCTATTTTTGGATGGTGGAAATGGGCAATTAAATTTCAAATCAATCTTGCCTTTTCATAAATTCTAAAAAACTTAAAAAGCAAACTATACTTCTGTGAATAGTTGTTGTTGTTAGGTGTCATCAAGTCGGGTCCGACTCATAGCAACCCCATGTACAGTATGTTGAAATACTCCTCAATTCTGTGCCAGGCACAAGATCTTATTTATGTTGAAGCTCATTGTGGCAGAGACTGTGTCAGTTGTCTTTAGTATTTTAAAATCTGTAAATTCCCTTTCCATCTCTCTCTTTTCCCCTTTGTTTTTGTTTAGTTGTAGTTGAGGGTTGTAGTTGAGGGTTTCTTTTTTTGTTGTTGTTGTTGACCCGCCACTCTCCCAAACATCATGTCTTTCCCCAGGGATTGGTCCCTCCTGCCTACATGTCCAAAATAAATAAAACACAATCTAGCCATTCTTGCTTCCAAGGAGCACTTTGGTTGCACTTCTTCAAGGACGGATCTGTTGGTTCTTTTGGCAGCCCTTGATATACTCATCTCCAGCACCATAATACAAAAACATCACTTCTTCTGCTATCTCCCATGTTCAGTGTCCAGCTTTCACAACGATATGATGCAACTGAAAATACCATGGCAGGAGTCAGGCACACCTTCGTCTTCAAGGTCACATCTTAACTTTTCAGCACTTTAAACAGATCTTTTACCACAGCTTTTCCCAATGCAATGCATCTTTTGATTTCTTGACTGCTGCTTCCATGGGTGTTGATTGTAGAACCAAGTAAAGCAAAATCGTGGACAACCTCAATCTTTTCTCCATTTATTGTGAAGTTGTATACTGACCCAGTCATAAGTATTTCTGTTTTGTTGATGTTTAGTCACAATCCATACTGAAGGCTATGCTCTTTGATCTTCTTCAGTAAATGTTTCAAGTCCTCTTCAGTTTCAGCAAGCGGAGTTGTGTCATCTGCATAACACAGGTTGTTAGTGAATCTTCCTTCAATCCTGATGCCATATTCTTCATCATAAAGTCTGGCTTCTCAGATCATTTGCTCAGCATAGAAATTGAAGAGATGTGGTGAAAGGATACAGTCCTGACAGACACCTTTCTTGACTTTAAACCAAGCAGCATTTCCTTGTTCTCTTCAAACAACTGCTTCCTGGTCTATGTACAGATTCCTCATGATTACAGTTAGGTGCTCTAGTATTCCCATTTTTCTCAGTGTTATCCATAATTTGTTATGATCCATACCGTCAAATGCCTTTGCATAGCTGATAAAACATAGACATCTTTTTGGTATCCTCTGCTGTCAGCTGATAACCACCTGACATCAGCCATGATGTCCCTGGTTTCCCACCCTCTTTTGAATCGGCTTGATTTTCCAGCAGTTCCTTGTCTATATACTGCTGCAGTTGCTTCTGAATGATCTTCAGTAAAATTTTGCTTGCATGTGATGTTAACGTTTAGCTCAGTTGATAGAGCACTGCTCCCTGGTTCCTGAGGACCCAGAATCGATCCCCAGCACTGCTAAATGGGAAAAGGATGTGGCATTCCCTTCTCAAGAAAATCCTGAAGCAATCAGCCATTGAAAGCCCTGTGAGGGTCAGTATGAGTTGAATACAACTTGAGAACTCCCTCATGAGGCACTAGACTCAACTTCTGTGAATTAACTGGCTCAAATGAAAATGGGATTTGATTTTTCTAAGTTTATTGTAAAAACATGAATAGAAATACAGCCTAAGACACAATTCTATACAAGATTTGGGGGGAAATTCCAACTTCTCTTTCTGTGTAGCGTATCAGTTTCAACTGTGAGCCCAGCATTTACAAAATTGTGCAAATATACATTTTTTCATTAAAGTGCTATTTTCAAAATAAAAATGAAGGATGAAATATGCCTCTTTTCCTTCAAATCCTATGCTTGTGTTTGTTCTTTTGTTTTTGTTTCTTCCTGTACAGATACTCAGTTATGGGCTGAATTTAAGATAAGCTCATATGGATTTCATTTTCCATAGAAATTAAACAGTTTCTGCTCTTACTCTCCATACTTGCTAAACAACAACAGAAGATTTACTTACACATGTAGATAGTTGAAAAATGCAGTGAAATGTTCACTGCTTTTCTTATGAATGATGGGATACTCTCACAGAAATCTACAGATTTGTAGGAGTAGAGCACTAAGTCACATCTTTAGTGTAAGATCAGATTGTACCTTCAGAGCTCTTTTATCAAAGTCAAATTTGTAGACTAAGCAGAAGATTAAGAAAGTCTGTCACCTAGTCATACTCTGGTGTTGAAAAGGAAGAAAAATAATTTTCTCCTACAATTTTTCCAGGTTACTTTCAGTAAGACTTGTGACTTTCTAATAACTATTCACTATGAATCCCAAACAAAAGTGTGAATGTGTTAAGGTTTCCTGTTGCAACATGTTATTTCCAAAGGCTCAGTTTCCTTTGAAATTCAAGAATCTTGTAACTTGAGGTCACATATTTTCTCCGGGATCTCACAGGGACTTGTTCAACTGGTTTGTGATGAAAAATGTGTGCTAACTATGCTAGGTCTTAAAGCTCTTCAAACCATGTAACAAAGTCCGGTTTTTTGTTTTCCTGATCTTTCAGCGTAGACACCTTTGTTGAGAATTCTTTCACGCAGGATTTCTTTTTGTGGGTTTTGGTTTTTTGTTTTTTGTCTTTGTTTTTAACAATATGATGGAGTGAATTGGCCTTTATTTAATAAAGTGAACTTTTTCTGGCACTATCCATCCCTTCTCACTTTATCTCTGAGTTTATTATTTTTATTTTGGCAAAATAGCCATTTTTAGTCCATTTTGGTGCCATTAAATACATTCACTTTTTTTTTGTTGTTTTTTTGTGGTACTGGGGGTTGAACCCAGGGCCTCGCGCTTGCATGCTCTGCAAATGCTGGACCACTGAGCTGGACCCTCAGCCCATTTTTCACTTTTTTTGAGACAGGGTCTCACTCAGTTACACAGACTGCCTCTGGTCTCCAACTTGTGATCCTCCTGCCTCTGCCTCCTGAGCTGCTGGGATTACAGGCATGTGCCACCATGCCCGGCTGCACATTCACATTCTTATACAGCCCTCAGCCATGTCCATCTCCAAGAGAACTTTTTCATTTTTCTAGAACTGAAACTCTGTACCTATTGAATTTGCCCTCTCTCCCAACCTGGCAACCACCACTCTCTTTTCAGTCTCTTTGAATTTAACTTCTTCTTGTACCTCTTAGAAGTGAAATCATACAATAGTTGTCTTTTTGTGACTGTCTTATTTTACGTGGCATGATGTTGTTAGGTGCTGTTGAGTTGGTGTCTGACTCATAGCAACTCTATGTACAACAGGCAAAACACTATTGTGGGTGCTTCTCTGCTTTGAGAATGGGCTGCCAGGTTTTTCTCCCAAGCCTACGGTGCCTTGTGTTCCCAGACAGTCTCCCATCCAAGTATTAACCAGGCCCGACCCTGCTTAGCTTCCAGGATCTGATGGGATCAGATGCCACAGTGGTATGGCTGCAGGCTTACTTAGCATAATGTCTTCAAAATTCATCTCTGTTGTAGCACGGGTCAGGATTTTCTTCCTAAGGCTGAATAATGTTCCATTGTATAAGAAATTCCTTTTAAGGTTGAATAATACTCCATTATATGTATATGCATTATTAAAAACCCAGTCATCCCTTGATAGACACTAAGGTTGCGTCCGTTTTTTGGCTATTGTGAATACTACTACTATGAAGTAGGTATATAGTTATCTAACCCTGCTTTCAGGTTTTTTTTTTTTTTTTTAAATGTACTGAGAATTGGAATTTCTGGTCGTATGGTAATTCTGTTTTATTTTTATTTTGAGGAATTTCCTTAATGTTTGCACAGTAGCTGCACCATTTTGCTTTCTTAGCAGTGGTTCACAGGTGTTCTCATTTCTCCACATCATTGTTAATGCTAGTTTTCTGTGTGTGTGTGCATGTGTGTATATATATATGCACACATACACATATGTTTGTATATGGTCATCATGGTCATCATTCAAGTAAGTGTGAAATGGTATCTCATAGTTTTAATATGCATTTTCCACATGGCTATTGATTTTTAGCATTTTTTTCAGGTGTTTATTGGCCATTTTCAGTTTTAGAGAAAGGGCTGTTTAACTTTTTTGCTCTTTTTTTTTTATTTTTTAACCACCAGTAAGAAATTTACTTATTTGAAAAAATCCAAATGGTGGCATTGTCCAGAAAAATTTAACAGGTTTATTTATAATTATTATGAAGTTGAACTGCCAAAACTTGTTCATTGAAACATTTTGAGTTTCATTAGTGTTTTATGTCCCCATGTGTTAAAAATTTACACAGATGAAAAGAGTGAAACTACCAATACCCGACTTCATCCCCTACTTTTTCACTTGAAATCATATAATTAGGTATCTTTTGACCCCCCTGGGAAAAAATAACTACCATTCAGAGTTATGAATATCATTAAAAAGAGAAAATTTTATTTTGAAAATGACATGTTACTCATACTGGATCTTTAAGCACATTCTCCATGTATGTGGTGTGCTAGCTGTATGTCTTTTGGCATAATTGTTACATATTTGGTATGGATGGTACACAGATTTGTGTCCTTAAAAAGACAAACAATATAGGCTGTCTTGCTTCCTGCAAAGCACACAGATCTAGTTTGAAGACCTGAGCAATTTCTCATCCCAGATGGCAGGGGAGTTTACAGATCAGAAGTTTGTGGGCTTCTGATAATGTCTCATCTCGCAGTGCCATAATCCCAGCCCTGTAACAATAAGGTTTTTTTCACCTCTCCAGTAGAGGTTGTACTCCTTCAAGTGGCTTTTGTAGCCCATTGCTTCCTGAGTGCTTTTCTTCTAGTAGTTTTGTGGGCAGTCTGCTTTGTGTGAGCCATGGTGTAAGGCCCATTATTTATCCCTCCTCTTCTTTGGCTGAAGCTTAGCAAACTAGAGACAGTGCTAGTATTTGAGAAACACCCATTTTTTAATCAGATTATTTTGTTGTGACATAGTTGTAGAAGTTTTCCTAGATAGTACTCCCTTTCAGGTACATTACTTGAAAATATTTTCTTCCCTTCTGTAGGTTGTCATTTCACTCTGTGGATAATATCTTTTGATATACAAAACTTTTTAATTTTTAATGAAGTCTGGTGTTTTCTCTTGTTGCCTATGTTTTGGTGTTATATCTAAGAAATCATTGTTAAATCCAATGTCATGACTTTCCCTATGTTCTCTTTATAAGTTTAAATCTTACTTTTAGGTTTTTGATCCATTTGAGTTCATTTTTGTCTATAACTTAAAGGTCCAACTTCATTTTTCTGTAAGTAGATACCAGTTTTTCCAATTCCTCACTGTCAAGATTGTTTTTTCTATGTGGAATGGTCTTGGCATATATCTGAAGGCTTTTTTATGGAGTTTCTATTCTGTTCCGTTAGTCTGTGGTCTGTTTTTATGCCAGTACCATACTGTTTTCATTATAGTAGCTTTATAGTAAGTTTTGAAATCAGGGTGTGTGAGACCTCCAACTTTGCTATTTTTAAAGATTGATTTGACTCTTTTGAGGTCCATTGAGATTCCATATAAATCTTGTTGTAGTTGTTGTTAGGTGCCATGGAGTTTGGTCTGACTCATAGTGACCCCATGTACAGCAGATCGAAGCACTTCCTGATTCTATGCCATTCGTGTGATCTTATTTATGTTTAAGCCCATTGTGGCAGGCACTGTGTCAATCCATCTAGTTGAGGGTGTACCGTTTTTTTTTTGTTGACCCGCCACTCTCCCAAACATGATGTACTTCTCCAAGGATTGGTCCCTCCTGACTACATGTCCAAAATATGTAAGACACAGTCTAACCATTCTTGTTTCTAAGGAGCACTCTGGTTGCACTTCTTCTAGGACAGATTTGTTGTTGTTGCGTTTTTTTTTTTTTTTTGGCAGTCTCTGGTATGTTCGATAATCATCTCCAGCACCATAATTCAAAAGCATCAATTCTCCTGTCTCCCTTGTTCAGTGTCCAGATTTCACAACAGTATGATGCTACTGAAAATACCAAGGCACAAATCAGGCACACCTTCATCTTCAGTGTGATACTTTACTTTTAAATACTTTAAAGAGATCTTTTACCACAGCTTTTCCCAATGCAATGCGTCTTTTGTTTTCTTGACTGCTGCTTCCACAGGTGGTGATTACAGAACCAACTAGAGCAAAATCGTGGACAACCTCAGTCTTTTCTTCATTTATTGTGAAGTTGTGTACTGACCCAGTTGTAAGGATTTTTGTTTTGTTGATGTTGAGTTGCAATCCATACTGAAGGCTATGTTCTTTGATCTTCGTCAGTACATATTTCAAATCTTCTTTACTTTCAGCAAGCAGAGTTATGTTATCTGCATAACACAGATTGTTAATGAGTCTTCCTCCAATCCTGATGCTGCGTTCTTCTTCATAAAGTCCAGCTGCTTGGATTATTTGCTCAGCATAGAAATTGAAGAGATATGGTGAAAGAATACTGCTCTGATGCACACCTTTCTCAACTTTAAGCCAAGCAGTGTTTCCTTGTTCTGTTTGAACGACTGCCTCCTGGTCCATTTACAAATTCCTCACAATTACAATTAGGTGCTCTGATATTCCCATTCTTCACGCTGTTATCCATAATTTCTTATGATCCACACAGTCAAATGCCTTTGCATAGTCAATATGAATCTTATGATGCAATTATCTGGTTCTGCAAAAAATGTCCTTGTGATTTTGATATGCATTGCATTGAATCTAGATCACTTCATATAATGTTGATATCTTAAGCCTTACAGTCTATGAGCGTGGAGCATTTATCTGCTTCTTGGTGACTTTTAAAATTTCTTTCAATGGCTTTGTATCTTTCAGTGCGTAGGTCTTTAGTCTTCTTGGTTAACTTGATTCCTAAGTACTTTATTTTTTTTAATGCTCTTTTAACTGGAAATTGTTTCTTTCATTTCCATTTTGGGCTGTTCATTTTTAGTGTATAGAAACAGCTGCTTTTTGTGTGTAGAATTTGATCCTGCAACTTTTATTTATTCCAACAGGAAATTTTTTTTCTAAGGAATCTTTAGGATCTTCTACATATATAATTATGTTACCTATAAACAGAGATAATTTTATGTCTCCCTTGTTATTTCTTTTTCTTGCCTAATCTTGGTAGAACTTTCAATACTGTGTTGAATAGAAGTGGTAAAAGTAAATGTTTTGTCTTGCTCCCAGTCTTAGAAAAAAGGCTTTTAGTTTTTCAACATTGAGTATGATGTTAGTTGTGGGCTTTTCATACAGCCTTTACTATGTTGAGGTAGTTTCCTTCTGTTAATTTGTTAATTATTATGAAAGGCAGTTCAATTTTGTCAAACTTTGCTTTTTTCTGCATCAATGGAGATGGTTATGTGGTTTTTCTCTTTTATTCTCTTAATGTGGTGGATTACATTGATTTTCACATGTTTAACTATCCTTGCTTTCTGGTAATATATCCTACTTTTTGTTGTTGTTAGGTGCTGTTGAGTTGTGTCTGACTCATAGTGACCCTCACAGGGGGTTTTCAGTAGCTGTTTCAGGATTGCCTTGGGAGTGGATTGTCCCATCCTTCTCCCATTTTTGTGGTACTGGGAATCGAACCTGGGACCTCAGGCTACAGAGCAGGCCTCTATTAACGGAGCTAAATCCCAGCCCAAATCCTACTTAGTCATGGTTTATAATTCTTTTCGTTTGCTGCTAGATTTAGTTTGCTTCCATTTTGCTGAGGATTTTTGCATTATGATATGCCTAAAGAAGATTGTTCTGTAATTTTCTTGTCTTCCAGTGTCTTTGTCTGGCTTTGATATCAAAGTGATGTGGGCCTTTAGTTAGGAAGTATTCTGTCCCCTTGGGGCTGGGATTTAGCTCAGTTGGTAGAGCGCTGTGCTGCAGTCTCTGAGGTCCCGAGTTCAATTCCCAACACCGCAAAAATGGGAGAAGGGCCTGGCAATCCACTCCCAAGGCAATCCCGAAACAGACAGCCATTGAAAACCTATGAGGGTCGCTATGAGTCGGATACCGACTCGACAGCACCTAACAACAACAACAACAACAACAACTGTCCCCTTCAGTTTTTTGGGATAATTGGAAAAGGATTGGTGCTATTTTTTTTAAGTGTTCCGGTAGAATCCAGCTCTGAAGCCATCTGGGCCAGACATTTTTTATATTGGGAAGCTCTTGATGACTGATTCATTCTCCTTTCTAGGTGTAGATCTGTTCACATTTTCTGTTTCTTTATAATTCAGTCTTGGTTGGTTTATGTTTCTAGGGATTTGTCCTTTTCCCCTAAGTTTTCCAATGTATTGGAATGGTTAATTTTAGAAGCATATTTTGTAAGAAATATTTAGTGAAAGGCACAGAGTGTGTCATACTATTACAGCTTAAGGTAATTACTTATGCTTATCATTGTGTGTTTATATCACTTGCTTTCTGACTCTACCAATAACTCTGTGAGTGCCATTAATCGCATTTTACAGATGAGGCTGCAGTTCCAAGGTGCATAGGTGACATAGCTATGCCAACTCCAACATGGAAAGCATGAAAAATCTTGATAGAGATATGCAGAAAATATAAAAATGATTTTCAGAAGTAGAGGAGCATACCGTGCATGATTTTTGTATTTATCAGAATGGAGTAGGTAGCCAGACATGATGGTGCATGCCTGTAATCACAGCACTCAGGAAGCAGAGGCAGGAGAATCACCACAAGTTTAAGGCCAGCATGGTCAACATAGTAAGTTGCAGGCCAGCTGGGGCTACATAGTAAGACCCTCTGCGGGGAGTGGGGGGTTGAAAATAGGTTAAAAAATACTGCCTTATTTTTGACCATCTTTATTTTCAGTCATCTAAAAAGGCTAAAGAATCTTTTTATCTGCCTAAGGAATCAGGCAGGTTAAAGTAATTATAGTTAATACTCAGATGGGAGACTGCCTGGGAGCCCCAAGTGCTGTAGGCTTGGGAAAAGGGCCTGGCAACTCACTCCCAAAGAACAATCAGCCATTGAAAACCTTATGAATAGCAGAGAAGCACTAACAATACTGTTTCGCCTGTTGTACTGGGTCACTATGAGTCGGATACCAACTTGACAGTACCTAACAACAACTACTATGTAAAAAAATTAGATTAAAAAGGTAGATCTTCATGTTAGATGTTTAGAACGGTACATTCTCTTTAATAATTGGTTTGTTAAACTGCAAAACCACAAAGGTTTTAGATGTCTGAAGATTATATATTTTCAGCTAAAATTCTAAGATCATTTTTAAAGCTCTGAAAATTTATTTGCTTTATTTGATCAAGAGAATTGCCTTTTTAACTTTATTTTGCTGCTATTGTTAATTTTGTTTATTTTTCAACTTCAGTGTAGCTTTATATGGCAGTTTAGAACACTAAAAAATTATTTACTAAGCTGTTTACTTTTCAGGTTCCTAGAAGCCAAACCAAACTGACAATAATGCTTGAAAAATTAGGAATGGATTATGATGGGAGGCCTCACAGTGGTCTTGATGACTCTAAGAACATCGCCCGAATAGCAGTTCGAATGCTTCAGGATGGATGTGAACTCCGAATCAATGAGAAAATGCATTCCGGACAGCTAATGAGCGTGTCTTCTTCCTTACCAATAGAGGGCACTCCAGCTCCACAAATGCCACATTTTAGAAAGTAACAGAATCTTTGTGGGTCATTCTAACTGGAGTTTGCTACAAAGAAGTAGTAGATGCATATTCATTGGGTTAGTCCTGCAGTGTAAACTTCAAGCACCTTAAACATTTAAACTCTTACTTCAATTATAGGTATGGAGATATATATGTGTGTGAACAGGTTTTGTTGGAGGGCATACTAAATTCTTTGTCACCAGCACTTTTGATATAAGCAGTATTTGTTACACAGTAACAGTTCCTGCTTAGAACTGAATTTTACAATGTAAGGTGTTAGTTTGCCTTTTTGTTTTTTTCTTCTTCTTACAGTACTTGGGAGTTGAACCCAAGGCTTCACACATACTTTGCAAGTGCTCTACCACTGGGCTGTACTCCAAGCCCATTTTTAAAATTCTTTTATCTTGAGACAGGGTCTTCCTAAGTTACACAGGCTGCCTCTGGCCTTGAACCTGCAATCCTCTTGCCTCCACCTCATGAGTTGTTGGGATTATAGGTGTGAGCCATAGCCCTTGGCTCCTTTTGCTTTTAAAATTTAAAATTTTGCTTCATAAAATTTTTTTTGTTCATCCTTTGAATGTCACATCTTATTGATATTGAAATACAGTGTGAATTTCTCCACTAGGGTCATTATATTAAATCATTTTTTTAATGTGGAAAAGATTATTAAAAGGTAGCCCTTATCAAGTCTTTTAGTTTTACAGTCATAGTCCTTTTGATATTTGAAATTTATAAGTGAAGTTCAACTACAGTCCTCCCTCAGTGTCCTTGGGGGATTAGTTCCAGGGTGCCATGAGCATATCAAAATCTGCAGATGCCCAAGTTGTCTACATTAAATGACATAATATTTACATATAACCTACATACATCCTCCCATATACTTTAAATGATCTCTACGTACATACATCCTCTAAATACATCCTCCCATATACTTTAGATGTTCTCTAGATCATTTATAATAAAATATAAATACTCTGTAAATAGTTGTTATACTGTATTGTTTAGAGAATAATGACAAGAAAAAAAGGTCTGTACAGTTTGATATGGATTCAGCCTTGGTAGGCCTAACTACATAGTACATGAACAAGATACAAAATGGGTAATGCTCGAACAATGCGAGCTGGAAAGAGGCAGGATCTGGGAAATGGGAGGGCACCAGGATTTGCCTACACAGCATTCTGCCAGAGTCAGCATGGTGCTCGGCATGCAGCAAGTGCAAGTTTTGCTTTTTGGAACTTTTTTTTTTTGAACATTTTCAATCTGCTTGAGTTTGTGGATATTGAACACAAACATATGGAAAGAAGACTGTATAATATGCTGAGCTTCATAAAGTTCTGGGTGTACATATCTTTCTGTTTCTTTTAAACTTGTGTTGGAAAACTTATGATAGATTATAGGATCTGGTTAAAAATTTAATTACTAATGAGGTTAATGACAAGTCAGTAGAAGACCTGGGTGTGGTGTTGCATACCTGTAATCCCAGAACTGAGGGCACTGAAGCAGGAGGATGCAGAGTTCAAGGCCAACTTGGGCTATATGGTGAGTCTCTGTCTCAAAAAAAAAATTTTTTTTTTTTCAGAAGAAGGTACTATTTAAATGAATGTCATAAAACCTGGAGCCCAAACTTTGATACATAAATAAATCACTGATTTTTTGAATTTGATTCCTCTCTCTCTTGTGACATATATCTTCTTTATTTCTTAACTCTAAATCTAAGAGACCATACTTTGAAATAGACTTAAAATTAATAATCACATTTAATTTTACATTTACATTCTGTATTATAAGTGAGGTTAATAAAGTCAAATGCTTTCTCCTATATCTTGTTTGTATTATTAAAAACCCCATTGAGGGGGCTGGAGACATAGTTTTTTGGTAGACTGTTTGCCTGGCATGCACAAGGCCCTGCATTTGATCTTTAAAAACAAAAAGTAAAAACTCCACTGGCCACCAGTGGAGTTAATCAATAAAATACTTGGCTTGTCTACCTTTACATAGTGAATGACCGCTAAATATTGAATAGTTCTTAGCTGATTCTAAAAGAAAAATGTTGGAGTTGGTAAAGTAAAATTCTTTTCTTGAGGTTAAAAATTATTTTTAGAATAAGATTTGATAAGGTAAAATTTTTTCCTCGATGTTAAAAATAAGTATTTTTAGAATAAAATTCCTCCCTGTGGTTTTTCATGGGCCAGTTTCATTAACATTGCTTGCTTCTTTTAACCTTTAATTAATTGTGATGCTACATTGTTTTAACAGTTGACATAATCAAATGAAATTCATAATGGTTTTCCAGTGCTGATACATAGGAAACAAGTAGGAAAAGAGATTCTTGGCATGAGAATTTTCTACAGAGGTCTATGGGCTTCTTGCTTGAGCCAGTGAATTTCTGCCTTGAAACAATAGTCATACAATCAGCATAATGAAGAATGTGTAGGTAACAGAAGGCACTGTGGTATGGATGGCCTTAGACAAACTGTTAGGGATTGTAGTAAAACAAAGAATCTAGGTGTTTTAGGTTTATTAAAAAAAAAAAAAAACCTTGAGGTGATTGATGTAGGTTGATGTGTTTATGAATCATAGCACTATACAATATCCTGTAAAATATTACTATAAGGTTTTAAGAATTTCCTGCAAACCCATATTGTGCTAGTGTAAACGAGTAGAGAAAATAGCAAATTGTTAATTGAGTCATAGATGCCGGGAAGTCTACTAGACATACTCCTTAGGTGATCTCTCCACATAGCTGCCTTAACATAGAATTGGGTTGATGCCTTGGCAAACCTAATTGTTTGTCACCTGTTTTCAGAGTTGATTATGAATAGCTGAAACTACACTGGAAAATCTAATAATGGTAAGGACATATTAATTACTTTCCTTTTTTCTTTAAAGTCAGTTTTTTGTTTCTTTGGTTATTTTCTTTCTGCTTAGCACTAACTTGTTTTTTTTAAAGACCTTCAACATTGTAATTTTTTGGTACTATTTTGACTCAACCAAATATTTTGCCATCTTAACTCATTTTTAATCACTGTTGGGTCTCCACTCTCCCCTCCAATTTGATTTGAGATTCTGCTGAGATAATTCTTAACCATTTTGATAAGATTATCTTAAGCATTAGGAGTATTGGTTTTGACTCTTTGTTGTTATGTTCCGTTGTCTTTAAAGTGTAAAGTAAGGATAATGCTAGGAAGGAATATGCTTATGGGATGAGTGTCACTCTAGTATCCCGATCAAGACAATGTTAGTAATGTTTTATTATTAATGTTAACACTATAATACATTATAATAATATTAATGCTTGTTACTTACAAATAATCTTTTATTTCTTCCTTAATCATTAGCTTTTCCTTGCTTTCTATGTTTTACTTACTCTGACACATCGACATACAGGGTTTCTGCTGTATTTTCTCAAATCCATAATCTTTAGAACTAACTGAAGTATGTACTGGAGAACTGTATTTGGCCTGTTTTTTAAATGTCTGCTTTTGTTCATTTGAATAAAATACTTAACATTTACTCTGAAAAAAGTTTTTTTTTGTTTGTTTTTCCCTAAATCAAGCAGAAGAAAAAACGAAAAGAAATATTTTTTTTGAGGTACCCTTTTTGCCTTAAGATAGTCCTGTTTGTCCTCTCTTATAGGATCAGGTTTTCTCTACCCGGGTTGACATGAAAGACTGCAGGAGTAACTAACATGGTACCTAGTAAAAAGGACATGTTACAGAAGACAAGTTTATTTTAAAAGATGGAACCGTTTACCTTTATTACATCTTCTTGAATGTTGTTATTAGGTGCCGTTGAGTTGGTATCTGACTCATAGCGACCCTCCGTACAACAGGCGAAACACTATTGTCGGTGCTTCTCTGCAGTTCATAAGGTTTTCAATGGCAGATTGATTTTTGGGAGGGGGTTGCCGGGTCCTTCTCCCAAGCCTATAGTACCTAGTGTTCCCAGGCGGTCTCCCATCCAAGTACTATCCAGGCCTGACCCTGCTTAGCTTCTGAGATCTGACAGGATCGGAAGCCACAGGGCTACAGCTACAGGCTTCTTCTTGAATATTACCCCCAAAATGTTAATTTGAAACAATAACTTGGAGGAGAGGGAGAGAACAGTAGTAAAATTCCTGGGGGGAGGAGGGAGCCTGGCTGATTAGTATAATAATGCATGTGCGGTGTGGGCTGTAGGTGGAGGTGCCAAAGAAACTCCTTGCCTCATGGATGAACTTGCACTTGAGCTTTGTAAAAGTCTAAGAGAGGTATGTTGTACTTTGAAGGAAGACCTTCTATTTCTAAGCTTCTATAGGAAGTATAAGCTCCTTGAGAGTAAGGACTGTGGCTTCTACATCTTTGGTTCCAGCAGTGTATGATAAAATGGCTTGCATGTAGTTGAGTCTAGTGTTGATAGATGAGTGTGATGGCATTAACTTTTTCCTTTCTGTTGTATAGTTTTCTCTCCTGCACAGTCAACCTGCATTTCAAATTTCCCTGTACCTGCAAAGCATCCAAAGCTGCACTGTGGCCTGGTTTTGTATGGCCTAGAAACTAATTATGGTTTTTACATTTTTAACTAGTAGAAAAAAATGAAAAGAAGACGTTTTTTCCTTTTTTCAGGCAGGGTTTCACTAGTTAGCCCACCCTGGCCTGAAACTCATTATGTAGCCCAGGCTGGCCTTGAACTTGTGATCCTTTTGCTACCATCTTCCAAGTACTGGGATTACAGTCATGTATCACCATGCTTAGCATAAAAGACTTGTAACACGAAAATCATATGAAATTAAGTTTTGATATTTGTAAAAGTTTTGTTCTCATTTATTTACATGTGGTCTCGGATGCTTTTGTGCTACAATGGCAGAGTTGACTATTTGCTACAGAAACTGTGGCCAGCAAAGCTGAAAATATTTAGTTCTTTACAGAAAAAGGTTGCCTCCCTGATTTAAAGCAATATATGTGTCATCAATAAGTAAAGCACAATGTTGTAAAGTAATAGTTGCACCTAACATTTATGGACTGCTGTTAAAAGTAGTTTCACTCTTCAATATGAATCTCGTATGTGAGAAGGTTATTGTTATCTCCATTTTACAGATGGAAACACTGAGGTACAAAGAAGTAAACTTAACCAAAGTTTGAGGAAAGGGGGTTTCAAACTCAGGCAGTCTGAATTGAACTGTGATGCTTTACCCCTCCGCTTGGCTCCCTCTCCTTGTAGACTTCAGTTCATTTGGTATTCCAAGAGCAGAGAAGGTTGTCCTACCTAGTACAGACATCTTCCTATTGCCGTTTAAGTTAAACATTTTCAGTGCTTGATTGTTTTAAATGTTACATGTCAGGAAATAATTCTTTGGTGTTTTATTCTTTCAATGCAACACAATATTGTTAACTTCAGATGTAACAAGTTCCAAGGCTTTTAGGGAATAGAGGGAGACAGGAACGAGAAACAACTTTTATTTACAAATTTCCCAGTGTTCTTGAGGTGAGGAATGTTGGCATCCTGAGTAATGAGACAGAAGCCAATAGGCTTAAGTATGGCTGATGAGGGATAGACGGGTGGGAATATAGTCTGCCTTGGTATCTGTGGGGCGTTGATTTCAGAACCACCTGTGGATACCTAAACTGAGGATGCCACAGTCCTTTATGCAAAATGGCATGATATTTGCATAAAATCTATGCACATCCTCCCATACACTTTAAATCATCTCTAGATTACTTAATGTGAATGCCATGAAAATAGTTGTAAACTGTTGTTTAGGAAAACTACATGTTCAATGTAGATGCTGTTTTTTCCCCCTAAATTTTCAGTTTGGTTGGTTGAAGCCATGAATGCAGAACCCATGGGTACAGAGAGCTAATTTGTTTTTCTGGATTCTGTATCAACAAGACTTGGGCAAGGGGCTGATAATTCTGAGGCTTTAGACAAGATCTGCTTTTGTATTACCAAATGGATGTTCTCCAGGTAAATTTCTTCAGATTTTTTTAGAGTGAATAGTGATCAATCATTATGGAGTCATATAATAGTGTAATCAGTAACAATTTTAGAATATAAATCCTTTACTATTTAATGGAGCAACAGAACGAAATAGCATAAGATTTTCTACCTGCTTGTATAGCATGCTACAGTAACATTTCTGGCAATGACAGAGTCAGAAGTCGAAACTTGCCCTTCAAATGCCCATTCTTGCTTGCTGACACTACTCCTTTGAACATGAACCTGTTTTTCCTTAGGGTTTATTTTTGTCAGTGAAACTGTGATTATCACAGCTACATTTGCTTAAAACCTTGTTATGACTCTTGGTCCTCTGTCCCCTCTTTTACCATATGTCCACTTATTATTTTCCAGTCATATTCTCCTCACCCCAGCCTGCTCTTCATTGTAGCTACCCAGACTGTCACTAAAATGTAATTGGCTTTTCTGTCATCGTCTTGTTAGTGTATTTTATGAAGCTATAACAGAATACCACAGACTAGTTGATTTATAAAGAACAACGATTGATTTCTCACAGTTCTGTATTTATTTATTTATTTATTTATTTATTTATTTATTTATTTATTTATTATGGTACTGGGGGTTGAACCCCAGGCCTCATGCTTGCATGTTCTGCAAGTGCTGGACCACTGAGCTGCACCCTCAGCCCATTTTTTTACTTTTTGAGACAGGGTCTCACTAAATTACGCAGACTACCTTGGGTCTCGAACTTGGAATCCTCCTGTCTCTACCTCCGGAGCTGCTGGTATTACAGGCGTGTGCCAGCGCGCCCAGCTTGATTTCTCACAGTTCTGGAAGCTGGAAAGTCCAATACCAAGGTGGTAACATCTGGTGAGGGCCTTCTTCCTCTGTCATAACATGCCAAAGGACATAATGGCAAGACAGTGTAAAAACATGCCAGCTCTGGTCTCTTTCTCTCAGCCATTAATTCCATCACGAAGGCCCCACCCTCATAACCTCAGCTGACCCTAATCACCATCCACCTGCAGATACCATGAACATGTGAATAGGATTGGCTCCAACTCATGCATCCTGGGGGCTGCATTCAGACATAGCCATCTTCCTGCACACTCCTATCCTGAGTCTTCCTAGGGGGTTTCACATGCTCATCTCAGAAGCTTTCTGTTTTCTTCCTGTTTTTCAGTTTTTATAGTGGTCGTCTCCTTTGGACTTGACATTCCCCTCCTCATAATCTGTGCATCACCCCTACACCATCCCGCTTCTATCCCAGGATATTAGCCCATGGAGCTTATTCTCTTGATTCTGGATTTTTAAAGATCAACTGCATCCAGCCTTTTCCTTCCCAGACCACCCTGACCTTTGGCAGCATCACCCTCTGTTTGTTCACTGTGATTTTGTCCTCCTCCTTGTCCCCTTGTGCTATAGAGATTCATATTTACTGTGGGTTTTTTTCCCTAATCTGTCCAACAAGAGTATACATTCTTCAAATGCATGTTCTCACATGTTATATCCAAGAACCTAATGCATAATGGCTGCTTAATTTAAAATTGTCATGGTAAATATATTCCATAAGGTCGGTACCTTTTCCTGAAATTACAAGAAGTAGAGAGCGTAAGTCTTGAATACTGTGATGAAGGAGTTGCTGCTTGAGCAGAGGTATAAATGTGCACTGTTCCTTTCTTGTTACTATGCACCGTAAATAAATTTTTAGAGGCTCCCAGTCAGTAGCAGAAATGTTTAATCGCTGTCTATGCTTGGCTTTTCCTTTAGGTGCCAGGAAAAGCAAACAAAAGCTAAGCCCTCTTTTCTTGTAGTTCAGTATATGCATTGGTGTTAAAAGTACTCCATGTTTCTTTGTCCTTGAAAAGGGTTATTGCTTGCCTTTTCCCTCTCTAGAGCAGTGATTTTTCAAACTTTTTTGCACAAATACTCCCTAATACTAAAAATAATAAAAGTTTTAGAAGGAAACTATTCCATTGCACATTTAAAGCTGTTCACAAGTTTAAGTATTGGTAATAGATAGAATATCCAGCTTAGTATAAATACTGACATTTTAAATCAAAACACATGTCATTGTTTATATGTCCAAGGGAGTCTAAATACTATAGAAATTTAATACCATTATCCATATAGAAAATCTGAGGATATTTAAAATTTTACATTTTCCCTTTTTCTCCTTGAACTATATTTTCATTGCAATTTCCCCATGAGATTTTAACTCAATGAAATACAGCAAAACTACTAACATGCCTATGTGGGACCCAGAAAATTGAACAGTGGAAATATGGGGCCATAATTGAAAATATAATGGAAAATAAAACCATCTTTTAGATTGTACTGTCATACAAAGGATAAAAGTAAAGGTAGTGAAGTGCACAAACTGACCCTTTACTGCACTTAGAAAGTCCTCAAAGTGGACACTTTTTAGTCTTCACCACCACCTGCTATCCTCAGAGAAGCTTCCATTGTTCAGCTCCTGTTTATGAGAACAGAGTGCTGGGCTGGAGGACAGAGGCTAATTCCACTAGATTCATTTATCCTATTTTTAGAGTTTGTTGTCACAGGATTTTATTACATTTTTGTGCCTGAAAGTCAAATTGATAATGCCTACCATACATCTTTGCAATGAAAGTATATACATTAAAAATTTAAATTTATTGTGATCTTAAGGCTGTGTTAAATTTCTTCTATTTTGAGTTATTAAAATTATTTTTACATAAGGGATTAAAATGGAAATGTTTAAACATTTGGTACTTAGGGGAAATGTAAGATTGGGGGCAATTTTTAATTTTTAAAATTATTATTATTATTTGCATTCCTAGGGATTAACTTTGGGAACTCATGCATGCTAGTCAAACACTCTGCCACTGAGCTACACCCCTAGTCCTAGAAATCCTTTAATGAAATTATTTTCTCTTCCAATTATGGAAGAAAGTCCAGTATCAATTCTGTTTTTTACTTCTATCTTTTTTAATTCTGAAAGCAGCTCCTGCATAAAGAGAGGAATGGAAGTAAAACTTTACTAAGGCAGTTTACTCAGTTCTTTAAATTCTGTGCCAAAGATCACATTGTGATCGGTCTTCATAAGAGAATCTTCAAAAAAAAAAATCATCCTTTAGCTGGGAGCATTATTAATTTCTTGTTCATTTTTTGCTTAAAACAGAATTGGAAGTTACCTTTTAGGAGTATTTGTTACCTGGAATTTTTCATTCTCAAACTCAAAGGTTTAGCATAATAATAATAATAATAATAATAATAATAATAATAAAAAGATAAATCAATACACTGTTTTTAACTATTTGTAACAAGTCACAGTTATCTGTGGCTAAAATTATAATTTAGCAACCAGGTTGGTAAGAGGCAAAGTATTTTCTTTCAGTAAGGGTGTGTGCATATATTGAACTAAGGTGTTTGGTATTTTGTAAAACCAGGAAGGAAATAACATTAGTTTTGCTCATAGTATCAGACTTATAGAATGCTATACACTACTAAAAAGTAACTGGTCCAACTGCAAGAATCTAATTTGTTGTTGTTACTTATGTTGTACCAGTGGCTCCATCCCAGAAAGAATACTCCAAGACACAAACAAATTGGGAGCAGAAGAAAGCTTTAATAGACTGATCAGCCAGCTGCCCTTAGTCCTGGGAGTGGACTTAGAGGGAACAGCAGCTCAGTTCTGGTCAGTTCGGGTTTTATAATGCAGTTTAAGGGGTGGGGGAGTACAATGTAAATTTCCAGTTTCCAGAGCTCAGTCCTTTATAGGAATTCCCCGAATTTGACATTTTACAAGGTTATCTTGTAACACCACCTTTTTTTAAATTCAGCCCTTCAGTAGGCACAACCATCTTGTGACACAGCTGCCCTTATCAGCTTTTGTTGAGGGCTGGTTTTCAAGGAACCAGTGATTTTAAAGTGACCTTAGGCCTGCTCTCACATTTAGAGCAAAAAAGTAAATTAAGTAAGTTGATATTTGTTTTTGGCATAAATATTTCATGAAATGATTTTGAGAAGTTTTGTCTATAGGTTTTATTCAGTGCACCATGAAAATTTTAGTACTGAAAAATATTCCATGTTACAATTAAAATACAGTAATAAGCATTGTTGTTGTCCAAGTTCAATTCCCAGCACCGCAAAAATGGGAGAAGGGCCTAGCAATCCACTCCCAAGGCAATCCCGAAACAGTCAGCCATTGAAAACCCTATGAGGGTCGCTATGAGTCGGATACCGACTCGACAGCACCTAACAACAACAATAAGCATTACTAAGATATTCTTATTTTGACTGACCAAAGATATTTTTCTTTTAGTCAGTGATTGTTCTAAGGTTGAGTTTTTAAATAATTGAAGAACTTACTAAGGAGAAAAGCTGCTTGTAGCATTCAGTACTTCTGACAGATGTTTGCTTGCTTTTGCTTACTGGTTGGACCTTCATCAAGAGTGATGTGTTTCTTGGTAAGAGTCTTGGAGATGGAAGTGAGCAACTCGTTCAATAAAAATCATAATTTCTTCCAGTTTTGTGTTTTGTTTTGTTTTTGAGGCAGCATCTCACTCTGTAGCCCAGACTGGCCTTAACTTGAGATGCTCCTGGCTCACCCTCCCAAGTGCTGAGATTACAGGTGTATACCACCATGCTTATTTCTTCACTTTACTCCATTTTTGCACATAGTCCAAATTTCAGACATCCTAACGAGTCTCCTTGCCTACAGCCATAGCACTGTGTCATCTGATCCTGTCAGATCTTGGAAGCTAAGCAGGATTGGACCAGGTTAGTACTTGGATGAGAAACCAAGGGGATGGGAATATCATGTACTGTAAACTGGGGAGAAGGACCCAGCAACCTACTCCCAAAAATCAATCCACCATTGAAAACCCTATGAACAGCAAAGAAGCCCTGACAATAGTGTTTTGCCTATTGTAATAGGGTTGCTATGAATCAGACACTGACTTGACGGCACTTAACAAAAACAACAACTAATGAAACTGCAGGCAAGTTTTTGCACACACTTTTAGGAGGTGGTACCTGAGTCTGTTTGAACCAGCCTTTCCTGTTCCCAAATGCTGGGTCCTTTGGTGCTTGCTTTAAAGTCTGCAAGGCTCTGTACCAGATTGCTGTAATCCCTGCAGGAAAAAGGCTTGGCTGCTGCTTCCTTGAAGTCTTTAGCTGTTCCATTGGAGTAGGTGATGTTTTCTTTTGGTCTTATGTCTAAGGCCATCTCTTTACGTTTCTACCCCTCAAACCAGGCTTGAGTGTGGAAAGGGTCTATAATTCTGATTAGATGTTAAAATTTTATTTTTATTTTTTCACTTGTAATTGGTGCGAAACATTCCTGATACCCCTTAGAACACTTGTCTTCTTCAAACTCATTCCATTAAGACAAGTGATGAGTGTTTTCTTGTGTGGCACAGTCAGCTATGCGAGTGATGTTATCTGGGAAGAACCAACCACCCACTTTCAAGCCTGGCTTGTGTGACTCTTGTGACCCAGTTTTGAATGCTGAGATTATGGCTGCCCCCCATTACCCTGTCTTGACACAATACTTCACACAGTTTTAGATCCTACCGTGTAGGGCCACACCTAAAAACAGCACAAAGGAAGCTGGGCTGCCTTGGAGCTCAGGGATGTCTTTTCTGGAAAAGGAGGACAATGGTGGAGAAATCTTTTCAGCACCCACAGCAGCCGGATGAGCTGCAAATAGTAGGCTCACACACTTCATTAGAAATTTTTAGAAAATTGTCCTGTATTTGATATGCCATAAAAGAAATTTACGTACTTTGAGAAGCTTTTTTTTGGTAAGTTTAGTCTAATGACACAGTCATAATTGTATTGCTTATATTTAAGAAATGCTTATAGAATATTTTATTCTAATTGAGAAAAGGCATACATAAGAAAGCTAACAAACAAAAATAAATTTCAAAAGGGAGCTAAACGCAGCATGGCATTTAAAAGTATGATGTTACAGTGGGATCTAGGTTTAGTTCTTTGTCCTGACACCTCCTGATAGGGTGACCTCAGCAAGTTAGCTAACTTTCCTGAGCTCCCAATTTTACTTACAAAACTCCCTTTATGAGTTTATCGTAGGAGTTAAATGAGATAACATCTAATTCATGCCTAGTGAGTTATTGTTGATTAAGCAAAAGTATCTTAGAGTAAAACATGAATAGAACACCTTCAGAATTCATTATGGTGGTAAAGGATGTCCTAATTAGCATGACGTACTACATTCAGAGCTTCAAGTCTACAACTTAAATTTTCGATAATTGGAGGATGAATGACCCCAGATTCTAGAATGGTGTTGAGATTGTTGATAAAAGCAAATTGACTTTAGCTGTGGGAAAGGGGAATGTGAGGGACAGAAAGGAAGAAAGGACCCTGGTTAGCAGACACATGACTACATTAATTCGGTAGAAAAATTCTCGTTGGCTCCCATACAAATAGATTTAGTTATCAAATTGCCAACCAACAATCAAGTGAAGATGATAAAGTGATTATTACCTTTCATGTGGTCAAAGTACACAGAAGACATAGGAACAAGCAAAGTCAGAGAGTGCCTTTCTGACTGGCAACACAAGCTGTCTTGAATAAACCAAGAAACATCCGAAAGAAAAGACATAATAGATTACCAAGCAATAGAAACAACATATTGAAGAAATAAAAACATAAAACACAATTTGATTCTCCAAGATGATATTTATCCAGGGGAGCTCTACTTTTCCTCGATGTGAAGATGCAGATTCTAAACCTGTCCTTGACTCTCGCACTGACCCACAGCTGCATCAGCTGTTTGGCTGACACTGAGCCAGATTTTATATGATGAGAACTGTTCTTGAAATCTTGTCTAAGTCTGAACCATAAAGCCTTTAAAAGTAGTAACATTAGATCCAACTCAGAGCTGGCTTCTCACATTCCCACTAGACTGGTTCTTCAGCAAGGGCTCTATAGAGTAGGAGTTCCCACTCATGTATATTTGCACTGCAATGAATAGCTCACTCTAGCACTATAATAAATAGCCTGTACAAATAGTAGGCAGCTTAAAAGACAGTCTCTCATCAGGCTTAATGGAAAGAGTCATGGGTATCAAAGGCTTGTGTTTCAATGGCTTTCAAATCTAATTTATCACCAGAATCTTGATGAATTTTTATTTATTTTATTTCATAGTATATAGATAAGGTTTATGAATAGCACATTTTTAAGGAATAATTACTGGGAAAACTGAGGCACTTGGAGAACTTTAGGTAGATCTGCAAATGAACTTGGAAAATCCTTCGTTCCCTGAGTGAATTGGCATAAAGATGTTTCTGTTTCCCAAAGGAAGGTAAAGAAGCCAGAGAATAGGATAGTTAAACAGGCTTTTAGAAGGAAATGTGCCTTGAATAGACAGAGACCGTACAGTGCCTGAGAGAATGGAGAGGCATGCATGTGGTTGCTGGAGGGAGAAGAGTAGAGAGGAAGAAGCGAGAAGCACAGACAGAAGGCAGGGGGGAGGGAGGAAGTGTGTGTTTTTGTGTGTTTGTGTGTATGTATGTGTTGAATTTTTAATGCAGAGTCCCAAGCCCTACTCTTGGAGATTCTAGGTGGGGGCTTGGGTCTGTATATTTAACATTAAAAAAAGACTCCCAAGGTGACTTTAATTATCAGCCAGATCTGGAAACTGGTAGAGTAGACAGCCACTGGGCCATTAGCCATTGCCACTGGCCATCCCTGATGGAACCTGACCAGAGTCTTCTTCCTGAGAGTCGGTCCTGAAAGAGACTAGTCATTCTGAGTACATCTCTCATAGAGATGATGAGTGCTGCCCTCTGAGTGACTGACTGTGACATTTCTCCTTGCAGACAGGCAGTAAAAGCCAGTTAGCAGAGAGAGAAAAGCAGCTCACGTCTAGAGCTGTGGATAAGACCTGGTAGAGATGCTCTGGCAGCACTCCAGGCCCAGGTGCCTTCCTCAGGCCAGAAAACGCCCCTCTCCTGGCTTCCTTGTGATGCTCCTTTGCCCTGTGACAGATTCTTCTCTATGGCTGAGGCCAGCAAGAGCTGGTTTCTGTTACTTGGCAATTAAAGAGCCCAGCATCTAGGAGCCTTACGAAAATAGCATCCCTGAGGAACAATCACAGCACACACTTCAGCAGACTGTGGTACAGATATCGGCTTTCTTTCCAAACAAGCCTGGAAACAGGCTCTTGCTCAAGGGAGGGGACGACAAAACCCTCTCACTGTTGAGCAGTTTATTCAGCTATTAACTTGGTACAAATACTTCTTCATTATGAAAAAATAATTAAAGGCACTGTAATGATTGGAAGAAATGAAAGGAAGCCACACACGCATAAGCAAAGCTCAGATTGGCCTCCCCACGGGACGAGGAAATACAGCCAATTTTGTGGCACCAATGAGTTCGGAGGCAGAGCCAACTTCATTCCCACTGATCTCAGTTGGTGCCTTCTGCCTCCCCCTCTGAATTAGCCCAAGGCTGGCAGAGGTCGCTGAACTGAGGCTAGGTTTTTGATTGATTGGGTTTAGCTTATGGTGGAAGCAATCAACACTACCTAGGAAACCAACAGAGGACAGATGTTCCCAGATGTAAAAAAAGGCAAGGCACTCTTTCCCAAAGGGAGTGATCCCTGCCATGCAAGGATGCCTGTAGGCTCTTCCTACACTGAGCACTTTAATATTCGACTCTTGAACAGGAAGCACATCCAAACCTCTAGCCACCTCCCTATACCTAAAACCCAAATGGAGACCTCATCTAGCCAAGGGACCAGGAATATATAGTAGTGTCTTCTGAGTGGTTCAATGAGCTCAGTTAGTGGCTGCTTATCCCCTTAATAAGCTTGAGGCCAGAGATGCCAACTGGGCCAACCAGCTACTCCTTCTGTGGCCACAGTGGCCCTGAGCCCAGCCAGCTAGCTGGCTGGTAGTACCTGCTACTAGAAGGTGGGAAATGAGCAGAACAGTTCTGAGACAGAAAAAGCAACCCCACACAATCATATTAGGTCTGTCGTGTCATGACATCCTAGAGCATGAGTCTTCAACTTGTTTCCCAGGAACTGTGAGGGTTCTACAGAGCACTCTAAGAAAGGGAAGGGGGTCTGTACCTCTCCCCACCTCCTGGCTTCAAACAGAGCTGCTCTGCATTTAGCTATTTATTAATTGGGCTCCCCATCTTTTTATTTGAAGAACGGGTTTATAACCTCTGGTGCTAACAGTTTAAATCACGTTGTGGGGTGCATGAGTGTGTACATGCTCACGCCCACCCAACACTGGACTAGGTGCTTCGCATGCCTTAGCTTGCTTCCTTCCTTCAAGACAGTCCAAGAGGGAGATTTTCATTATTACCTCCATAAGCACATTTGGGGAAATGAAAGTCAAGTACCTCATCCAAGGTCACAAAGGCAGAAATGGGATAGGAGTTGAATCCAGGTATCCCTGACTCCGTATCCCTAAGTGACAATGTCCTCCCAGAAGGACCATAAAGGAAACTGTCTGAGGAAGGAAAATCTAAGCCTGTCTGGAAATAACTATTCTCATTCTTGCCTTCACATTGGAGTCACCCAAGAACCCCTAACAAGGACAGAAATCAGGCTCTCTCCTTGGGAGATGCTAGTTTCGTCAGTAGAGTAACAGCCTGGGCACAGGCTTTATGAAGATGAAGAAACTCTGTACTGGAGAGGCAGTGGGAGGAGAATCAGTAGGTAAAATTACATGTCAGCACTGATTTGAGGGCGTCAAAGATTGGAATTTCCCTCATGGCAAAGCCAGAAAAACTCCTCCTGTAGCTCTGATGGAAGATCAAGAAGAATTCATTTCTTCTGTCTCCCCCAGGGGTGGAGGGAGCGAAGTGATGCTCACCCATGAACTTGTGGTGAGCACCATGGGGTCACTATTTTGGTGAGGTGGAGATGGACAACAGCCAGCATGTGGAGGAGGCCGGACAGAACGTAGGAAAATAGTACAGTGACATTGGAGGCCACTCTGTGATTGTTTCCCCTTTGTACCCAGTCTAGAATAAGGATAGGATGAGACCCAGGAGGTGCTCATCATGGATGCAAAACTTCAGGGGATGCCAAAAAACTCACTCATCAAGATAAATGATATTTTAGTGCCATCTTTTACAAAAGTAAAACTAACACTAAAAAATTCATGGTGAAATTTCAAAAACTTAAATATGGGCAGCATCTGACATGGCTGGGATTGGAGTGACAGGAATGAGGCATTAGATCCTTTCTTTACTAAATTAAAATGAATTTTTTGCATTAATTTTTATTTTTTTATTTTTCATTTTTTTCTGGTGCTGAGGACTGATTCCAGGGCTTTGCACTTGTGATGCAAGAGCTCTAGCACTGAGTTAAATCCCTAACCCCAATTTAAAAAAAAAAAATCAGTGCTGGGGATTAAATGCAAGGCCTTATATATGCCAGGCAAGCACTACGCCATTGAGCTATATTGCCAATACTCCTTTTGATTTTTTAGAAAGTTATGTTGAAGTATTTTTCTTAAATTCTGTGCCCCACCAGTGTCTCAGGAAACAACTTCATTTTGACTTATTGATCTTTCTGAATGGGTAAGAAGAATATAACAATAGCAAGCCCTTTATGAAGCAGCAAAACACCTAGGCCTTCCAAAGGCCTGATGGGATTTCCTGCTTCAAAGGGAAGAAACCAACAGAAAGATAACCTGATTGTTCAAACCCAGACCAGCATGAGAGGAGAGAGGGAGAGAGAAAACTGTCTTCAGCCTGTGTCGTCCGGAGCAGTCTGTAGAGTTCTTGCCTCTGGGGTTTCATGTGGCTGGGGTAAGTTCTGGACCTGAACACGGAACTGCCTGTCATACAGGATTACTCACTGTTACCTCGGTAAATTGACTACTTAACCTTGAACCTCTCCTCATCCCTGAAGTAGTAGAGTTTGGCCCTCATAGGGATGCTTTAAGGATTAGTAAAGCAGCATAGATAGGTAGACAGATAGATGGATGGATGAATAGAAAGAAAGGAAGAAAGAGAAAGAAAGAAAGAAAGAAAGAAAGAAAGAAAAGAAAAGAAAGAGAGAGAGAAAGAAAGAGAGAAAGAAAGAGAAAAAAAGAAATAGGTAGGTATGCACACTTGGTACATTCTGAGTGCTCAAAAAATGGCAGCTATCTCATATCACTATAAAATGTTCTAAGTCTGTTCTATGGGCTGGGGTTTAGCTCATTTGGTAGAGTGCCTGCTCTGTACTCTCTGAGGACCTGAATTCAATCTCCAGCACCACAAAAACAGGAGAAGGACCTGGAAATCCACTCCCAAAGCAATCTGGAAAACAATCAGCCAGTGAAAACCCTATAAGCGTTGGTATGGGTTGGACTCAACTTGATGGCACCTAACAACAAGTCTGTTCTGGAAGCTTTACTTTTTTATCTCTGTCTATGCTTGAAACATATCACTATTTCCTGATAATTTACCACAGGTGGGCCAACCTTATCCACCTTGTTGCTTACTAACACATCTGGGAAATTGTCACTCAAATGGGTTAGGTTTTCAGAAGAAATGGAAGCCTAGATTCTGGTCTCAGCATTAGGCGTTGTTGCTGTGTGGGCTTAGGTTTATTCCTTCACATCTCTGGGCCTCTGTTTTTTTTCCTTATGAAGTAAAAATAACATTTTCCCTGTTGCTTTCCTGCTGTGGGGAATCCCACACTGGGAATCCTGCTGTGGGGATTAATTCTGTGTGCAAAAGCAGCACACAAAGGCACACTGAGCTGGAAATAAGATCTGTGACTTGGCTCAGTTGGTAGAGTGCTGCTTTGCACTGAGGCCCTGAGTTTACTCCCCAGCACCACAAAAATAGGAGAAGAACATGGCACCCCACTCCCAAAAACAATCCTGAAATGATCAGCCATCAAAAACTCTACCAGGATCACTATGAGTCAGACATGACTCGATGACACACACATCAACAACAACAACTTTTAGCGGGCTCACTTCTTTGTTTGATCTCATTCACCTGGTTCTGATACTAAACTTTAATAATCCTTGAATGCTGATTCTTTATTCAGGGCTTTCAAATGATTGAAAGGATTGGTTTACAGTAACACCGTTGGACTATGGAATGAAGTCTATACTATTAGCTTAATTGTTACTTTAATAGATGGTGAAGATGTTAGTTCTGGTGTTAACTATGGTATTTTCCCCTAGGAAATTAAGAATACTTTTAAACAGTCTCACTAGGGGAGGTGTCTCCCTCCTGGTCCTTCCTAGAACCATTTCTTTTCTTGTCCAGACTTTGCACAATATATTTTGATCTTCCCAAGTATCCCATGTAGTTACATATTCTGTATGTGTATTTGAATGATCACTTCTTTTTCTCAAGGCTGATGTAGTAGTTCATGAAAATTTCCAGGCTTTTTGACTGTAATTGCTTAAAATTCCAACTGTAAATGCAGAGCCATTTTCCAGCCATCAAGAGAATGAGAAAAGTATAATGACTGAGAGCCCAGGTTCACTAAATAAATGGCCTTCCTCTGTTAAATAAGCGCCCAACAGCCCCAATCTCATAGGGTTAGAATGAGAAATGAAACATTAATGTTTATAAAGTGCTTAAAACAGTTCACAGTGAATAGTAACCACTCAATAAGTGCTAGCCATTATTGTATTGACCCCATTTGAGCCATGCTGAGATTTGCTGCTTGTCTGTGGGGGCCTTCTCTGAGGGTTCCAACTACCCAGCCCAGTACACTTTTTGGCAAAGACTTCATCTCTCTGTCTGGCTTCTAGTCCTCTGCTTCCTTCCTCTTTTCTCTGTGTCATTGAAAAACCATATATGTACACACCATTTCCAGGAAGTCTTTCCCTTGTGGTTTACAGTAGGGAATGCATGTCTCCTTTTACGACCTCCACGCCCATCTTCCCGCTAGTTGCAGCCACTAACAGTTCTGTCATTCTGCAGTGGGAGTCCATGATGGAGGGTCTACAATAAGCACCTTGTAAGTTTCAGAGAATGAAGTTCTCATTCACTAATATCAATCACATCAATATTTGATGTGTGCTATCTAAGTTAAATCATTTTTATAAAATCAAATGATTATTACTCATACCAAAAAACAATTCTAAGTTGTATGTCACAAGTAGAGAAATAGAGGTTGCTGTGAAATTCTGGAATAACAGAACATGGGTTAGCCTGTATATGATGACCAAGTTAGAAGGGTGACATCACAACTGATGTAGAAAAATATTTATCCACTTGGTATGGCTAAGCTACTGGGGGAGGCTTTGGGGTATACAAACAATTATAGGTCAAAATGCCTCTTGATGTTTACTCTGAACAGTTCGATGTACTGGACCTAGGGCTATGGCTTATTCTTACAGTGTGACAGCAACATTCTTCTAGCTATTATTCTTTACATCTGTAAAATAGAAACCCCATGATCTTTTTTCTACCATTTCTCTTATAGAGATGAATACAACTCTATCCATAGTTTGGATGAATACATATTTGAAGATTGTAATTGTTAACTGAAAGGAAATATTAAATCTGTAATTCTTTCATTTAAAAGTCTAATAAATAGAAAGAACTACAGGCACACGCCTGTAATCCCAGAGGCTCTGGAGGCAGAGGCA